>JANHFT010006468.1:213280-224615 GCA_032467955.1 Pseudoxenodon macrops
TAGGCAGATTTCCCCCCCCCCTCTATTTTCCTCCCCAAAAACTAAGGTACGTCTTATACTCCGAAAAATACGGTAATTTCTCTGGCACAAAGCAGTTCATTATTGTTTAATCCTCCATGCTAATTGCACATGTAAGAATTCAAAATAAAAAGCTAGCACCTGCACAGTTTTATTCTTAAACAGTTCTTATCTCCAAATTGGATTCTGATCCTAAATATATCCAGAAGTCAATTTGAATCTTTAGGAAAAAACATTTTCTCAAAGGCTAATTGAGGTGCGGGGGCTCAGTGACTTCCTGAAACTGGAGATGGACTCTGCTCCAGTGGTTTGAGCCCTAACACTGCATGGTGATCATATCCCTTCACTTGCGTCAGATCCCGCCCACCTAGCAGTCTGAAAACATGTTCTATGAAAGTAGATAAACAGATACTGCTTCGGTGGGGAGATGAGCTGGTACATCGTGCAGGTGATCAGATTCCTGCCGGCTCTGGACCTTCCCAGATGTGACACACATTTGCGAGGCAGCTTCAGTGGAAGGTGGGGGCCTTAGATGAGGAAGAGCTGCTCATCTTTCTTTCTAATGCAAACCTAGCTCATTCTCCTGTGGTGCACTTGAATGTGTACCACAACAGAGCTAGTAAATTGGCAGCGAAACTCTGCATTAGCATTGTATTCTCCCGGCTAATGTAACACTGCGATGTACTACTACTACTACTACTACTACTACTACTACTACTACTACTACTACTACTGATGATGATGATGATGATGATGTTTAATTCAGCTGTGGGAATTTAATATATCTATTCTTGTTGATTCCTGGAGACTGCCTAGATGAACGGGTGTCAAACGTGATTGCATCATGTGATGTATCGTGACATTTTTTTGCCTTTTGGAGCGAGGGTGGGTGTGGCTGTGTGTGCCACCAGTTTGACACCTCTGGCCTAGACTCTATTAAAAAGTAGTGATGTTTTCATTTTAAAATTTCCTTAGACTATTTTCCTGAAATACCTACAGTTCTACACATAGTTACATGTTTAACTGAAGAAAACCTCAAAGCACTCAAATGGGCTTTCTTGTGAGTAGCCTGGCTACAATTACACTGCTTATTTTTTTAATGGACACTGTAAATCCAAATTAAAAGCAAACAGAGAAGAGGATCCAAAATAGGAAAAAAAGCAAAACATTTCAGATAAAAGTGTAAAACTACGCTCAATATATAATCTAAAACTATAAATTATTAATTTTAGGCAGGTACAAAAATATGTAAAAAGGATAATAAAAGTACTATACATCCTAAGTATGCACAATTCACATAGTTTATAAAATAGCATCCATTCACTTAGAATATGATTAGAGATTTCTCAATTCACCCGCTTCTCATATATAGGTATCAGACCACATTCAGCAGCTTTGATTTTCTAGTAATACATAAATCCATAATAGATTGTCCAGAGCTGTCTTACAGATTCTAAAGTGTATTGGATGGCTCCTTAACTTCTAATGCTTTCAGTCTGAATAGCCGTAGATTATAAGCTGGTATGCAATAACCAACACCATGTTAATAAATATTAGCTACTATGACACACACACACCCACACCATATGCACTGCAAAATAGATAAAAAGTTATACAGTCAAACAGAGCCTTTACTAAAACATATTATGACCTTTAACATTTTGAAGTTCTCATTGGCATCTGATTAGAAGGACAAGCTTCCCAGGAGATGCCAATGCATGAATTTGAAGAGAAGCTTTGTGCCCTTAGCTTCTGCTTGAGAACGAATAATTTGGCAAATACCATTTCCCTTGCTGTAGCACTGACAAGAGACAAAAGGTCACTGCCAAAATTCTATCTAGCATACAGCTATGAAAGGCACAGAAATGCTTTCCAAGGTCAGTCTTCATTGAACGAGGTCTGAGAATAGATTGTACTACGTTGTGCTCTGCCAGCTGTTGGCAAAAAGCCCAGTACAGCAGTAAAAAAGAAACTCATTGCGGATGTTGTAAGTCATCCATTAAGTAGGACACAGAGTACACTGACAGCTCAGTTTAGTGCCATAAAATCAGTTGAAAATTAGATATTGGAGGACTTTTTTCAAGAGACTTACTAAAAATATTTTAATATCCTATTAAAAGTATGTCTGAATACCAAGACTGGTTTGACCTTGAAGCATTCCATGTAAAGATGGTAACATTAACACATGTAATGATTCACACATAGCACAATCTACTAAATTGTTAATATTACAGAATAGTTCTATAAATATTTTTTAATAAATTAGAAAAAAAACGATAAACAAAAGAGACAAATAACTAACCAAAGGCACTTTAGGCAGGAATTATAGTGGATACAAGTAAGGAAAATATGTTTAGAGGAAGAATCTTTCCAGGAAGAGGAAATGAGCAATTATATAAAAGAGCTGCTAAAAATACAATGACTGCCAAGTTTCAAGCTCATGGTGATATGTAACAGCAGCAAAAATGTATCTCTAGATACAATGCCTTATACATTTTATTTAAAGAACCAAAATATTTGTTGCTTTTTAAATGGTTATATGTAACATTAACATAGTTCTGCCCAAAGGCAGATCCTTTTAAAACTTCTTTGTGCACAGATAAGTATTGATTTCTTTGATGTCTTTCCCAATGAACTAGAAGTGCCTAGCTCTACACTATGTTTTGATGGACCTAAGAGGTGCTGAATGACATTAGCAAAATGTTATTCTAAAGAAATACTTCCAGGATGCATTTTTAAAATCTCTGTATGTAGCTCTAGGAAAGTTTTCGGAACTGTCTTGTTTGTCTGTCTTTAACCTGTTCTTTCCAACATGGTTATTAGGAATTATAAGAATTGTCCAGTGACATATCTAGAAAGGAACGTATTAGAGAAATGATCATTTACACAATGCAGAGTTTCACTGCCCTTGAATAAAATGGCTTCTCTGCAGAAAATACTCTATTAACGTTCCATTTCTACTGTGGCTGGATGTCTAGTTCTTCAATTCTTGAATTCAAATAATTATGCAAAAGGTTTTAGATGTATGAAGTTATTTTGCAATAACTTCTGTTATCTTATTTACTCCAACAGTAATATTGCAAAATAAATATGGGAGTGGTGATTTAAAATACACAGAAGTATATCGGACATATAAACTTGCAATTTTAAAATAAATAACTATAAACAATTTGCTTCAATACTGAGGAACTGATGCAATCATGTTTTCCCTCAGTGTCAAGAACAAAGTGCTTACTGAGTAACAGATTTATGCATTTCTTTTAAAAATTAGTAAGTAAAAATATTGTTTTCTTATCATGAAGTATCCCTTTGGAAACCTAAAGCCTCTCCATTTTCTACCATTGATAGAAGATGTGGCTTAGGTTTTCCGATATTATCTATACTTCTGCATTTATTACTGTTTCGGCCAGCTAAAGATTTTACACAATACTGCATAATGAATGTAAAAAAAGAGGAATTATTACAAAGTATGGCATTTGATATAAATAAACAGGTGCAAAAACTACAGCAGCAACAGAGAAAAGAAGTGGAAAATATGCTGCAATCTTCAATAATTTACTGTAAGAAGAGAAAGAAAGAGAATAAAATAAAATTATTCAAGCAATAAGATGTATGATGTATTTGTTAGTCTTAATCTAATAATGTACTATAAGAAGGGAAAACAATGTGATACAAGAGAGTTAAATGTAGTACAATTTAAAACAAAGATAATTAAAGTACCTTGATTTAAGTTTTGTAGTACTTGTATTCATGAGTATACCCAAAATGACTATCAGAATAACAGCAACAAATCTGCATGGATCAGGATCAAGTCGGATATGGTATCTAATTTAAAAAGGAAAAAAATACAAAGGACTACTGCAATTTGTATTACTCACATGCAAAATTGTTTTTCTAGTAGCAACAACAAAATACAGTAAAGGAGCTGAAAAGATTCTTGAAAAAAACAAACAAGCAGAGAAATAAGGAAAACAATGCCATGTCATTAGATGGCCCAATTGCAATTTTTTCTCTCAATTAAAGTTGCTTTAACAATAAAAATATTGAATTACTGTGAACTACCTCATATTTCAGAAACTGTAAAAAAACCAATGCCAATTTTAAGATAATGAAAGAAATGGATTTTTCATTTCAAGATAGGTTCCTAGTATCCTAAAATTTTAAACATTTGTGGTTCTACATTTTCTTGCAGCCATTTTATCTTTTAACTTTTAGATATTTTTCTCTCTCTAGTTCTCTGCTTCCTAATGAGGCTGCCTCTCACATTCATAAGTCATCTGGACTGATTTCACCTACACACCAAAATACTTCATGAAGTCTTGTAATAGCACATATATTAGCTTATAGAGCCATCTCATAACATATTTAAAAAAAATAAAACCTGCAAATTTGGGATGATTACCTGATATTTTTTAGCCAATAAATTAAAGATGGACAACTAAGAAGCACAATCCATGTGATTAAGTTGATGACAGTGACATGCATCTTAAGGCTATCTATAATGCTGTCATTGGCCATGGTGGTGCTAAATGAGTTTCTTGCTTCTGAAGGGTAATCCTCTGATATGCAGCTGTTCCTCCCTTCATTTTTTGAATCATCTGATTTAGGTTCTGGGCTCTTTGTGGGCTATAAAAATATAAATATATTTCATATTTTTTCAGCATTAGTTATTACAAGTATGAAGAGTAAATCGAAATGTCCACAAAATAATGTAATAATAGCATGACATAATTCAGTGATTTAAATTCATGTGATTACCGGTATATGTTATCATTTTATTTTAAATCAGACTCCTTCCTGATGAAGGATTATTACTATTTTTAATTGTTGTTCCCCTCTTGGTTAATCCTTGCAGTTTAGCACACATTCTATGGCAAAACTTTACAGGAGATACTAAAAATAAATGAAAACATAAATAAATAAATGAAAACATAAATAAATGAAAACATAAATAAATAAATAAATAAATAAATAAACAAACAAACAAACAAACAAATAAACAAACAAACAGCTCTTTGTGTGTGTTTTGAGGGACCACCTTGTCCTGAACAGAAGTAGGTCATTTCTTTTTCGCCAATCCTTTCCCTTATATATTGTGTCTTTTAGATTAGGGGTCTCCAAACTTGAGAACCCTATTTTAGGTAGTGAACCTAAGATTGAGAATTATAATTATTGTTTCTTCTACAAAATACTCTAAGAAGAATGGAATATAAACTCGGGGGGAGGGAATAACATACAAAGAGCTGGAGAGCCAACAGTGACATAACCAATGCATTAGTCCTCATATGAACCTATTTTCTTCCCTACTTCCTCTCATTGTGTTAAGTTGCTCAAATGCTTGGATCATGGTGCTATCTTGACACTGCATTGTTATAAATGCATTGTTATAAAGAATTATTCAAGCACTGGAAACACTAAAATAAAACAGCAAGTATTTCTTCTTAAAAAAGAAGCTAGGAGATGGGAGACACAAGATTACAGTGGCAAACTAAATTTGATCTAGTAGATTTTTTTTTCAGCCTTTCAAGGGGGAGGGATAGTAAATTCCCATGAAACAATGTGGCGTAATGATATTCTGCAAGCAGTAGGCAAGAACAGGAACTTTGTATATGTTAAGACATGAATGTTCTTAAGCCAACCACAAAAAGCATTCAATAAACAAACTTACCACATTACAAACACTTAGTTCAGATCTTAAATTTGAGTGGAAGTTAACAACCTGTAACAACAAGCATATATTTTAGTTCTGTCACAACATTATATGCCTATGATCATAGCTTCCTAAAGTTACTGGTTGTACTTTACTATTCTGTACTTCTTTGTTCTACAGTTTACTCTTTAAATATTTTCAAGGCTCTTATCTGGCATCTTTGTGGTTTCCTTATATTGCTTGAGCACTTTACATTCTTACTGTATTATTGAATTCATATGTAATCCTTGCATACCTGGAACCTCTTTGGAATTTTATTGCTACATTATATACAATCCATTTAAAAAAAATATTTCAGTCTGCTTTCTTCCTTGGAATAGAAAGATTAGTGAGCAGGGAGCATTAGCCTATTTCAGGGGCAACGGGACAAATTGTATAACTTGGTTAAGAATTGTCCAACAGCTCTCCCTCCTTCTGACTTTTCCCTAGAGACACTTCTGTGTTGATTACCAGAAACATCAGCAGTAAATTTTTACACATAGGTAGTACATAGAGTCATATATGGGCAGGATGGATGATCTAAAGGCCAAATTAGCAAAAGCCTATGATCTTCCATGCTTAACGTAAACTAGTGGGAAATTAACTAACCAACCTGTAGCCTAAAAATATCAATACTATGTTTGTATTATATCACATAACTTGTATTGTTTAAATACCTTAAATATATAATGAAAATAAGTCATCATTATTGCCAGCGCTCCACAGGTAGTCCAGCTAAGAAAAAACATTGAAACTGCAACACAAAACCTTAATCGGGTAATCAGACTGTTGTGAGATGGAAGTCCAGAGGGCCTAACAAATACAAAATAAACACATTTATGAAATAAAATATTAATTATATTACAAAAGAAAATGACACATCCAACTGTGGTTTTTACTGTATTTAATCGCAACTTTGGTTTTGCCAAATCAGAAATGCTAAGTTTCTTAATCATAGTTTGCCATGATACCTAAATGCATATGGTCATAAGTTATGCATAATTAGTTCTCCCCCCCCCCTTACAATGAGCTCTTTCATTATTTTGCTGCACAGGTTACCATTATGTGGGTGGATTTTCAACATTTCGACTTATTTTCTTTTGAGAACAGGCATTAGAATTTCATTTTTTAATGAAATTAAAAATGAGCCAGTGTGTTCATAGAAAAAAATGATAATAAAGGCTATCTTGTCTCATCTCATTCCACCACACCCCATCTTATGCTTTTCTACTTCATATGTAATATCAAACTATTATTTGTAACAATACATGGAGGGAAATAATAGAACACACACAAAAAAAGATAAAAATGAACAGTAGGTTGTTCTAATTAGCATAAAATCACTGTTTAAAAGTACCCTTTAATTAAACTACAAATTTGTTTATAGCAAGAGTAAGCAGGCTGAAGTACTTCAAACTTCAATACTCCTAACAAATTGGCAGCAGCTTTGATAACCTACACTGATAGCAGCAAAATCTAAAACATCTGGAGACTGCTATGTTTCCTATCCTTGGTCTATGGTATAAGGGTGGGAGGATTTTATCAATTAATTGGTAGAATATTTTAATCATAATATATATTGTTACAGTTCTTCCAAACGAGTTTAAAATTTAACACGTCTGTTTATGAATACATTCCATGCATAACATATCCTGCCTTGCTTAAAAGACTGTTTGTGCGTAATGCTAGTAACTATAGATTCAAAGACTGTTGCTTATGCAACACTAGATCTTAGGGGCTACATCAGAAACCTTTGTTTTGTGCTTGTGATATTTACAGGTGCTTCAGTTTTAAGATGATTTTATAAACGTCAATTAAGAAAATATTCTTGCATTGTTGTATACGATAGAGAGAACATATACTTCTCAGCAAGTTTGTCAAATGTTGTTTTCAGCAATACCACTAAACATTTGCATTTATTTATTGGTTTTTACCTTGTCAAAACTAAGTGCAATGAAGATAAGAGCCTTATAGATGAGTCAAGAAGTATGCCACCCCAATAGGCTATGCCAGTTCCAAACATAAAGAGAATTAGGGATACAAAAGGAAACCACAAGTCCTGGTTGTTCACTGTGACATGATCCAGCTCTGAATTCCTGAGTCCTTTAAACCAGTTAAGTCTAAAAAAAATAAAAAATAAACAGCATGATAGTTATTTGGTTTGATTACCTGCATTTCCCAAAACTAATAATCTTAGCTGCAAAATTAATGTTATAAATAGTTACAAAAATGCAAATGTTTGAGAAAAAAATCTGTAACTATACAATGAAAATATATTAAATATATTAAAAAGAAACATACCCCAACAAGAACTTAATCATGTATGCTATGGGTTCTACTTTATAAGGCTTAGCTGCCTTAGTAAGTGCAGGAACAAAGTCTAAACATTGACCTGGAACAAAAGAAAAAAATATCTGAAACTACATGTTCACAAATTAAATGATAAAGTTAATATTTATCTTTTTAGAGTACATTTAAAAATGCTTTAAAATTATATTATTGAAATCAATTTTTACTTGAGCACAAACAAAAAAGAATTAAAACCCAGATATTTAAATATCTACCGGTATATTTAAATTAAAATAATGTTTAGTTCCATGCATATATTTCCATGTCCAGTTTACTATTAAAAAGCCTAGTATAATGCAATTTTTTTAGAAATATGGTTTTCAAAAACTTTATTCCTTCGAGTTATGATAATTCATTCAATGACCATTTGAAATTATGGAGGCACTGAACAAATGGTACTTAATCGCGGTCCCTGAAGTTATGGCCACATGATCAACCACAGGGATGCTTTAACTCCTCTTACTTGCCTATCTCTGCCCCATTCTGCCCTTTTGGCCCCCTGCATTCCCAGGCCCTGCTTCCCTGTGCTTTCCCCACCCCAGATGATCTAAAGGCAGTTGGGGGCCATTGCAGGAGAGGTAGTCCTTTACTTTGGAAAAACTGGGGCTTGAGGCTGGGAGGGATCTAGACAGGAATTGCTTGGATCAGAATGGGTCCTTGGCTAATGACTGGTGGGATTTAACAACAAGCTGTTGCTAAGGGATGCAGTCAAGTGGAATCAAGCTTTACAACTGCATTGCTTAGTGACGGAAATTCTGGTCCCAATTGTCATTGTAACTTGAGGACTACCTGTGCTGTAAAACCTTATTTTAAAATATGATCCTGTTAAAGTCAATAAGTTATGAAATATCCATAATTCACTAATTACTAGTAATGTAAACGTTTTATCTCTTTACTTTCTAAAAGGGATTTGTTTCATTATAAATAGTTTCAAATAAATGTCAGCCTTGTTTTAAAAGCGATGACACAGAACATAAAATTAAATGCAATGCGAACTAGTTTTTTAGCGATAAACAAACCTTGCTTTAAAATCTTTTCATGTAATGTTACCTGTTGACACTAGGGACCTTAACTGTCTTCTGTAGGCAAGAAGAATATTAGAAATAATGTACATAGGAAGAGTGCCACCATGGAGTCTTATCACCTATAAAACAAAGATATTTTTTGGAAAACAAGAATATGGAAAATTCATTTCACCTTTCCTTTATTCCTATACTAACTACCTCAGTCATTCTTACAATTCTGTGCAGTTATAACAAAGTGTGTTGCTTGAGATCATCCTGAATATTCATGGAAAGAGCAAGACTTGCATAAAATATTTCCAATCCTAACCAATTCACTCTCAAAAAACTATTAAGGGAAAAAGACTAGGAAGTGAATATATTTTCTCATTGATTTGTAGGAAGATCATAGGTTTCAATGTAAATATTAAAGAATAACAAGACAGCATGAGTTGTAAAAAAACACATGTCTATGAGCTTTAGTAAGTGCTTTAAGCCCAAAAATGGCACAGTGAAATTCAATTGAGTCCTATCCTTTATTAGCTTACACCTAATGGACAGAATCTTGCCAAGCTAAAGCTATAAACCTCTAGTCTATTAGATATATCCTGAGAGATTCTAGCTCAGGATTGCAGTTTCTTAATTTGAGCTTCTTTCTGGAATATACTGCCTCCTTCCTGAGAAAGCTCTATGCTGCTAAGATTCCCTTCCACTGCTTCTTCAGGTGGATATTCCATCACAGTATGTATGAGATCAGATTAGCATAAATATTAATATCAAAGTGTAGTTAGCAATTTACAAAAAAACTTGTAAATTTTCAGATTACTTTGGGACTCACTAGAGCCATGTGTCCTGCTGAGTGATCAAAATCTAACCCTCATTAAAAAATTTTAAAAAGCATGGACTGTGATATGTGTACCTAAAGAATCTAGAATGTAACCACTTATGTGGAAAATGTTTAAATTAAGGCAAGATGGATTTAAACAAAACAAATCTGGGAACTGTAATACAGTAACAGACAATATCAGCTGCCATTTTTTTGCTGTCCCATCCTGCTCCAAAACAGCTAATTGGAATTTTATATAGTATAAATGGTTTGTCGTGACTGCAACTGTCTGAGGGCCCCTGGAGTGGGTCTGAAAGGCAAAAGGAAGCAGTATGCTCCCTCCCATATTTGGGATATATATAAAAAAAGATGCATTTGAAACCAACCTGGGCCGATCTTTGTAAGCATCCCACAAACCGCAAAGAGGACAAATTGCCTAGAATTCATGTCGGCTCCTTCACCCTCGATGCACCTTCCCCCTTTGGACCGCCAAGAGTTAAGCCCGGCCCCATGAAAAATGCATGGAAGGGTTTTAAATATTTACTTACCTCTGGGGCGACCGGCTTCCAACCTCAGCCTTGAGCTGCAAGTTCTCTCTCGCAAGGCTACCGTTTTCAAGCCTCAGTTTCTTATTCACCTACGTGGAAGTAAAATGATTAACAACGTCAACAACGCTCACATCCATTCAAACCAGGCTCGGATTTAAGAAGTAAAGGTGTAACAACAGCGATGGCCAAGGCCAATTCTCTGCTCCTAGAGATCCTCGTCCAACAGAGACACCACTTAAAAATTACCCTGGGAGACGGGCAGGCGGAAAATTGACAAGAGAACAGGCATTTTTAATTCATAATTCCAAAATACGCCGCGAGGCTGCCGTCCAGGGAAATAAACAAGAGCTGTGTTAGTTCAACCTGACGGTCATTAAAGGAGATATACTAATGGCAATTCAATGTTTCCTGCCTCCACTCCACGAACTAAATCCTTTAAGTGGATTGACATGGCGGTGTGCGGGTATCAGCAAAAATGAATGTTGAACAACTTCTCTGTTCTTCCAAGCGGACAGAGATTACTCAGTGGTGTAGACTTTCTTTTTAAAGAGACAGATACAACACATCTACAACACACACACCAGACACACACACACACACACACACAGAGAACAAAACTCATGACAATCATTTGTTTGCCATTTTACACAGTGGTGAAATCCAATTTTTTTTACTAACGGTTCTGTGGGTGTGCCTTTGTGGGCATGCCTTTGTGGGCATGCCTTGGTGGGCGTGGCAGGGGAAGGATATTGCAAAATCCCCATTCCCTCCCCACTCCTGGGGGAAGGATATTGCCAACTCTCCATTCCCATCCTACTCTGGGGCCCGCCAGAGGTGGTATTTGCCAGTTCTCCGAACTACTCAAAATTTCCGCTACCGGTTCTCCAAACTACTCAAAATTTCC
>JANHFT010006468.1:224715-237491 GCA_032467955.1 Pseudoxenodon macrops
CAGCTGATAAAGGAGGAGAGCCTGTGGCTTAGAGGTTAAAGCAACTGCCTAACAGGCAAAGCAGCCCAGGTTCAAATTCCAGCAAGGTATGGCTAGCTGATGAGAGCTAAATAGTTTGAAATAGGAACCATCTCATATTATACTATACCTAATGACCCTAGATATGCTAGCTCAGAATTCAGTCATACTCAATTTAGCGCAATTACCGGTAATTATATACAGTAGTTGTATTAAGCATAGCTCAAATATTTTTGAATATGCAAAAAATTTCTCCTGAGAGAAGGTGCAGCAGATGTTCATATATCCAGTGGCAAAGGTAACTACTACAGTTGCTCAGAAAAATTCACCATTTTAAATTATTTTTCTAGTGCGCTTCCCTCCGACAGTATTTTTACAGCAATTACACAACTACTTTAAATTCTACCTTAAAACAGGTGGGCACACATTATTTATTTTAATAGAAAATGAGAATTCTATGAATTAATGATTGCTTATTTGTAATATAACGAGGCAGACTTATGTCCCATCCTGCTGATGCGTTTTGTTGGAAAAAGATAGTATGTGCGTACTTAAAAGCAGCTGGAGGAATCAGTTATTCACACTATTTCCTCAATCAATCAGTTTATTACAACCCCAAGGCCAGATACAATAAAATAACTAATAGAGAACAATGATAGGACCTAAATAATTAAGAAGAGATATACTCAAATGAAATAAGATATAGGGAGCAGCATCAAGGTGCACAGGAGTAAATATCCCAAAAGGACAGCTGAAGGCCTGGGTAGAATGAGGGCCTTTTGAAACGTCAGAATTGTAATGAATAATAAATAGGAGGCTGGAATGAACCCTTTTGGAATATTGGGGTGTGACACCTTGCTTAAATTTGTTTGGAGATCTATATTCCAAATTCATTGTTCGAAGGCAATTTTAATATTATCAAAATCTATTGAGCACAAACCTTCCATAAAGAAGCCTAATAAATGAATTTTATTTAGGACTTTATAAAGCCATGATTAACCCTTTAAAGCCACAATTAAGCCTTAAATAACATAAATTGCTCTAACAGTAACTGATCAATTAAAATGTTATCAAATTGCATTAAGTTGCAAATCTTACTTCTCTTAACCTAATTAAACATAATTGTGTATAAGCTATTAAATAAAATCTTACCTGACCAAGGACCTGCAGAAAAGAGGTCTTGACAGTTACCTAGTTTAACACATACATCAAAGAGTTTTAAAAACAAATAATTGAGATAAAAAACTAATGCTAGAAAGATAAATGCAGTAAGTGCCATAGTACCAAAATGCCTTCTAGTTTATATTGTGCATCAACCCCAGTCTCTCCTAGATGAAGACTCCTTGTCTACAGTGATCCACATTTTAAGTGATCTCCCTATAAGGTTACTAAAATGCTTTACAAAAATAAACTTTACTTCTGAAGGTTGAGCTTCTCTCTCCTATACAACTACTTTAAGCTTCCTATCTCTTGCCAAGTGCAGATTGAAATCCTTCGGTGCAGATTGAAGTCCTCCCACAAAATCATCATCAGTATTAATGCTTTTCCTAGTCCAGAAGGTCAACTAGAACTAGAAGGTCATTATCTTGGTTTCATGGCTTCAGCTGTGCCGTTTATACAGTGATAGATGTACTTCATTCTTGCTACTTTTATCATTTCATCACACAGAGAGAATTATAGATATATTTTAAGAAATACAATATAAATAGTCGTCCAGTCACAAAGACATTGGGATCAGGATTGTCATCACTAAGCATCATGGTTGCAAAGTGAGACATCATGTAATTGTATCGCTTAGCAATGACAATCCCAGCAACATACCATAGTTGCCATCATAACCTCAAGACATGCATATTGTTAAAACAGAAAATGGAGGGAGTATCAGGAAAGGAGTATGTGGGTATACAGGTGTGTGAAGGAAACTGACACAGTTCACGCACAAATTGGGGGTGGCTGCTGCTGGTGCTGTGGCACGGTGCAAGCAGAAGATTGATGGGTTGGTGTGAGTTCAGGAAAACTGGGATAAGATATTACAGTATTTATTTTATGTATTCATTTGTCAAGCATGTATAGGATAACAGATATAAGTATAAACACGATTATGAATAGAGGAAATGGATACGGATAAATGGGGACAGTGGGACAGGGACAGTAGGCACGTTGGTGTGCTTATGCAGTATCAGTGCATAAAGACTGGGGGCGACTTACCAGTGCAACTTGCAACCTTCCCTGCCAGCTTTCTCATTGGCTTTGCTTGTGAGAAGCATGCAGGGGAGGTGACAAACAGCAATCATATGACTACAGGATTTCATAAGTGTTTGACTGCAGCAATGGCCAGAATTTCAAGGACCACTCATTCAACAAGCAACTTTGAATGGTTACTGAACCCATTTAAAATTTAAAAATACATTTAAAATAAGCCTGTAAGTCACAAATACATTAAAGATGAAAGCAAAGATCATTTAGTTTTTCAAAAGACTTTCATTATTTTTGGATACAATCCATAGAGGTACTTTGTGACTAAAGTGTTATACAAATTTATAAAATAAATAAACAAATACACAATATAGGCTACCTTATTCTGAAGAAAAACAGAAGGAATTGAACATTTTTATAGTTTTTACTTACTTCATATTGACATTCTGAAGATGAATACATTTTCAACAAAGGAACTGAAGAGTCATTTTCAGGCTGTGCAATGTGCAATTTTGCAGAAATCTCAGTCAAAGAATCCCTAAAATAGTTAATTTTAAAAACTATTAATCTGCAAAGTAAGGCATCACATCTAAACAGAAATCAAACTTAAGATGGACATGAGTGCTACAGTCACAAGGAAGCAACAACACGAAACATTAACATTCAATTTAAAACAGCATACACTAAATATTTTTGTGCAATTCCATCTTTATTTATTATATACTGTATTAATCAAATGTATACTGTACTGCAATCACAAAAAATTCTTGGCAGCCCACAAGAAATAAGCAAAAATAATAACAATACATTTTATGACAAAAACCTCTAGAATGGTCCAGTTTCATATTTTGCTAAGTGGCCCCTTAGTTTCATTCAACTGCAAAAGAAACTAAAAAAGATGATACAATCTAATTAAAAACTCTAATTAACCCTGCTTAATGTTAGTCAGAAATAAAAATAATCAGAGTAGGATTAAAAACAGCAAATGAAAGAAGGAAAGTATTTGGAAAAATAAGAGTTAAAGGGAGTGATACAGCCTCTTCTTAGACTGCTGTCATTTTTGGAATTATTCCATAACATACAGACTGATAGAGAAATTTCACCATGGTGTGTGTGTGTTATAAAACAAGGACCTTAGTTATTTTGTAATACATTTATAACTGCTTTAGATGGAACAATACAATATAATACAAACTAAAAAGAAAGGAAAAGAGGTGCAAGATAGCAAAAATAAATAAACCCTTCCCCCTAAGAAAGCAACTTCCTATCTGCATTGTGACATAAATAATTTCATAATCTCTTCACCATTTCCTTGTTAACCCATTTGTTAACTAGGAAGAGGTGACAAATTCATCCCATAACCTATCTCTTAACAGGCAAATCAAATAAGTAATGTTTTCTCCAATCCAATTCAGCCAAAAGCTCAAAGAGAACTCTAAAACAAAAAAATGACCTCCCTCAGAAAATCCAAAGAAGTAAAGCTTCTTTAATAAATATCTCTTCTAGATATTGTAGATAATCATCTAGTATCAAAAGGGATAAGATTACAGGTAATATTTAAGCTTCTTTAAACAATAGCTAAAAATTAGTTATAATTTTACTTTTGCCCTTAACAAAGGACTACATTTGAGACACAGTGTAAAACATATGACACATATGAACTCATTGGTAGATAAGTAATGCCCCACTCCCAATCAGAACATTCCAGTTGCCAAAGTTAATATTTGAAGATTCTGAATGACATAATACTTCTCTTACTGGAAGTCTGAAAAATAAGTCTAAGATACTGAAAAGCCTTGATTTGCTCAATTACATGGCCATTTAATTGCCACCTAGGGCATTAAGCAAATATTAGGATTTTCATTTTTTATTTTTTTCAAAATATATTTCTGTGTCCTTGCAAATAAAAGGCAAACGCTCTCAAAGCACACTTTAATCAAGTTAAAGTCTCAGATAGGAAACCTACATCATCACTACACAAAAGCTTTGGTAAGTCTATAAGCTACCATTGGGGGAAGAAAATTAGGACTGTTTTGATGGTAAACCAAATAAATTATTCAAATAATATTCATCTTAATGGCTATTCAAGATTACAAGAGGCCTGGAACAAGTGCTTTATGGTGCGTAAAGCACTTTTAGTCATCATAAAATATGCCACCACCCCCTGGCAATCACATAAATGCATTTCAGGTGTGTTACAACCAATTCACCTTAACAACTGGCTGCATTGACATTTGGCAACAATGTGCGATGTTTTTTACCTGTTTCCAGTTTGGCATTCTGAATGGGTTCCATTTATGACCTGGCCATAATTAACAACCATGGATTTGCTTAACCATCATGATGATTTTGCGTAACAAGTGCCACAACAAGTTTCTTAAAATTGGGTCTGGTCATCTAGGTGTTTCAACTTACTACCATAATGACTTGCTATAATGACCAGAAATCCAATCCAAATTTCTGTCAGAAGTCAAGATTACTTGTATACAAGTTAAAAAATAATAACACCAGTATATAGCCTTGCCTGATTCCCCTTACTTACTTGGTTAGGCAAATGACTGGGTGCGTAAATTGGATTTTTAACAATTTTCATGAAGCTTATCTATCAGAAGTAAAAGATATCTGTTTTGTAAAATAGGCAGAAAATACTTTATAGCCTATTATATTTCAACAATGTAAATGAAGAATGAGAAATCCTTACTGTGACAAAGTTAAGGAATCTTCATGTGACCATGGTATATGAAGTTGATATACACTGGGTTTTCTTTCTTAAGAGACAAATGAAAGCACAAAATGAATCATTTTTAAGTACTTCAAGTTTAACAAATCATAAGGATAATTGGGTAATAGCCAATCAGTTCCTAACAAAAGAACAGTTTTGAACAGTAGCAATTTATTCTTAAAATCTCCTTTTGGAGTTGCAGAAGTTTATGAACATCCCCAATCCCGAAAGTAGTTTGTAGAGGTCCCATTACACGTAATCCTGAAGTTATGGTGGACCCCAAAAAGTTTCTTACAACCTGATCCCAAAATTACAGGCATTGCAGTTGCCATTATGATTGACTGCAGCAATGCTATAGAACCTCTCCCCTCCAGCCTATCTTCCCCCATTCCCCGCACTGGCTCACTGCAAGTATTTACCTTTTAAAGAGTCCTGGAACTCTGGGGGTTGGGGAAGAAGAACAGGCTGCTCCATTGCTGGGTTGTATGATGTGACCTTGGAAGCGGACACCATTTTCCAGCAATGCAGTGGCCTGTCCTCCTTCCCTAATCTCCAGAGCTTCAGAGATTTTCAGTATGGGATGAGAGACATGGGATAAGGAGGAGGGTATGAGGCCCAATGGAGTGAGAAGCAGGCCCAAGGCATGCAGGGATCCTGAGCAGTGGGAAGTGGAGCACAGGATGCTTCAGGGAGTGGGGAAGGCCTTGGGAGGCCCTGGACAGGGCCTCTGAGTCACTCCATGCTTCACTTAACCACCTGTATTTTCATTTAATGACTGTATTGGGAAGAGCAGTCACATGGGCACTTCACTTAACAGTTGTCATAACTTCTGACTGTATTGGGCAATATATTGCTGGATCTTGAGAATGAGACTATGCATCGTTTTTATATTTAAAATGTAAGCATTTCTTCCTTATCTATGAGTTGCCTGAACTCTGATATTGATGATAAGCCCTCTTCTAACAGATAGGCAAAAGAATTAAAACTTTATCAGTGGTTGGCCCTCTACTTGTGGGATTCCCTACTGACTGACTGATTTATGACTCCTAAGGACACACTTTCAGATTAAATCTAAACTAGAACTAAGGAGAAATTTCCCCACAGTTACAACAATTAATCAGTGGAACAATTTGACTTCAGAAAATGTAGGTGCTCCAACACTGCAGGTTTTTAAGAAGAGACTGGACAACCATTTGTCTGAAATGTTACATGGTTTCCTGCTTGAGCAGGGAGTCAAACTAGGAGATCTGCAAGATCCACCTTTGTTATTTTGTTTTTCTGTTACTGGTTTCAGTAATTTTTCGCTTTGTCTTGTTTTGATAGGACTAATTGATTTAAAAAATGATAAGAATGCAATAAAATGTGTAAGTAACAAACAAGAAGCATTTTTATATATGAAATGATATTCAGGAAATAAATTTACCTTTGAGAATCTGGCAGTTACTCTCTATAAAGATCTTAAAAGCCTGATATATCTAAAGAAAGATAACATACTATATTAGTATTACTTCCCAAAATTAATCCATATTAGATTCTACCAAACAAATAATGTATACACTTCAAAAATTAATACCTGACCAAAATGTTGGAGTTGAACAATGTGAATAAGGCCAGTTGAATTTAGTATGATTTTGCTTGAAGAAAATCCTGCAGAAATTATTGCTTTGTTAGTTAGAATTAACAAAAGATAAAAATTAAAATGGGTTTTTAGAAGACATATTTAATGTTAGCTGTACAGAGACACACACATTCCTTATTAATAAAACATAAATAATAAGATGGAAAAAATAACCATTTTATAAAAATGTTTTGTTAAAAGACAAGAACACAATCTTATTTATATCTATTTAGAAACAAGCCTGAGTTCAGTGAGAGCAATTTTCAGAGAAGCCTCTATAGGATTATAGATTTAAAATCACAATTGGAGAAGAAGAAAGAAGCAAAACTAATCCATATGTCAAATGCAATTAAGAGAACCTACCAAAAGTAAAAAGATGGGTTACAGGGAGTTGCACTGTTCTTGAAACTTCATTAAAGAACTCACAGTCCAAAGTAAACTGCAAGACAAACAAAATTACTTATTGTCATATTAAAACTAATATGTGTATTTCTATCCATTCCAAATCCAGTATGTCATTTAGAAATTGTGGTTGTTTAACCCAGATACTGGGAAAAAAAACTTGAAAGCTTGATCAATTATGTACCCACATAGAAATATTTCTTCTTCCAGACCTTTAGATCTTCCAGTGATGCACTCTTTACTAATATAACTGAAACCAAGCAAATGCTTCATCCATTATAAATATAAGATATCAACTATCTGCATTTATTGCAGCTATGGTCAAACAGAATAAGATTATTGCTGTGACAATTTCACCATAGTGTAATATGTATATTCATTTAGGATACTCATATTTCATTTCTGAAAATTCTGTTTAAAAAATAAATTTTACCTTAATACCATTAACTACTGGAACATGAAGCACAATATGAGTCAAAGATGGATAATCTTGAAGTTTCAAAGTCACAATCTGAAAAACAATGCAAATAATAATAATGCTTGAATATGTTTTTTTAATTAACGTTAAAGATAATCAATTTAATTGTGTAATCTATAACATTAGAACAAAACATTATACTAAATCTGAGATGATACTTTTCATAATAAGTCACAGACCTTTAAAATGACATACCTAGTGAATTTGTTTTTGAGGTTCAGAATAAATACCTTGACCGATGGTAGTAACTCAGTATTCCAAGACAAGTCAATTGCTTGCAGACTGTGAAATGTATATTAAAATGAAAACATTAGAACTGTTATACAAAATATTCATGAATATGTATTCAGAATGAAATGCATAATAATCCATTCAAAACTAGTGCTTTTCATCATTTGAGCAACAAATTTAGAAAATAAATTTAATTCCACTATTATTAATACTCAATACAGCAGCTGAGACATATTAAAAACAGAGTGTCCACAGGAAGCAGTTTCTCGGAAAACATTTATTTTTGATTATTTGTATCTTATCATTTTATATCACTCTTTTTATTAATAGGCAAGTAAGTTTATTGTTGTAATTATACCGGTAGGTCATAACATACAGTATACCATAAAATACAATAAAGTAACAGAATAGTAAGATTGCATAGTAATAAGGGCATTGCATGTAAGAAAGTTAAAACAAAATAAAGCCATAGGTACAACTCAGAACTTCAGTAATTTCTTTCTAAATTTCAATGACAGCAGAGCAAAGTAGCAACCTGATTGTTAACAATTGGGAACCAATCTGCAACATGACTGTTTAATTGTTTGAGATCTGATCCTTGAATTTACTTACCAGCTATAATTTGGCCCTAAACTCCTTATAAATGGGGCAGGGGAGGACATAATAAACAATGCCTTCCATTTGATCAACACCACAAGGACAGATATTCTTAAATGGGACACTTGCAAAATGTCCCTGGACTTCTACCAATTGAGCAATAATCTTTTCATCTCATCTCCAGATCTTAGCTCCATGTAGCATCTGGGCTATCACCTTGTTCTGGAATATTTTAAATTCAGCTGCCCTCCTTCAGAATATAAAAACTTCTGGGCATTTGTTAAAGATAGTAATTAAATGTATTTTCAACATAAGGAACTTATGAAAAGTGATGCCTAGGTATTTAAAAATGTAGCATTCCTCTATTTGTTAGCAGTAAGACAACTAGACACCACCTTCGTTTTACTATAAGTTATCCTCAGTTTTTTCCTTTCATAACAGTCAGCTAGTCTGACTAATAATCGTCAAAGATCAATCCTGATACGAGAAACAAGAACCATGCGATCAACATACATTAACAGTGAACGTGTAGAAGAACAATCTATTTCACATATGCTATGGAGCATACAATGGAGGAAGACTTCATGCTGGCGAGAGAAAATGCTGTCAATGTGGCCCAATACTGGGCGAATGTCATTTAATTTTAGTTCTATTTAATTTTGCATACTTTTTACATGTGCTAAACTTTTATGACCTATTTTGCACCTATTTTATTTGCTCAGTATTGAAGGTTATATCTCTAGAATTTGAAGGTGCTTCTGACATGAGTAAAAAAAGAACAATGAAATTTCCCATCCATTAAGCGAGGGATAGAAAAATATTTGTGACTTAATGGCTGATACAATATCATTAATATGAAGTAAGAAAGGAGTAAGTAAACAGCCTTGTTCTAACTCCTCTCTCCATTAAAATGGGATCTAACTAAAACCTTTGTAGGCCCATTCTTACTCTGACTCTAATTATTATTAGTTTGAGAAGGCATCTATCAATATCTGCCCTTACTAGTTTATCCCATAGTCAAGATCTGTCAACTGAATAAAAGGCAGAGGTAAAACCTGAAGTTGTTTTGTGTGTAGGTTAGTATATTTCTGAGTGAGAATCTTCAAAGTGGTGCAGTGATCTAATGTGCTATGTCCTTTTTGAAAAACCTGCCTGTTCTGGATGGAAAATTTTTATTTCTTCTTTCCAATCTTTTAATTTATTCAGAAGATATCTGGCATAAAGTGTCTGCTGAGGCTGCCTTCCACTTGTTCAGACAGGGAAACTTCATCAGATTAGATTCAGAATCCTGAGTCAGAATCAGAGTCCTGAGGCTGGATCATGACATAAAGGTAGAAGAAATATCTAGCAGGCTAACTGGATGATAATTAACAGGTTTTTGCCAATTACCCTTTTTGAAGAATGGTTAGTCTTCAATGAGACCACACAACACATATCTTATCTACTTCTGACAAAAGTCTAGTCATATACCTGTGGAGGTATCATATCTTCTCCAGGGGTTTTTCATTCAATTAAATAAATATTTTAAAAAGGAAATTATTTTCATAATCTCATAAAAATAAAATATGCTTACCACTTCGATGAAGTACTGTTTGCACAACCAAATATCCAGCTATTTGTATCCTTTTGATTAAGAAGAGAAGAAAACAATAAAGAGAAAATTAAAATGTATGTAGATTTCCTATTGTATTTTTTTAACCTAACCTATCAATAATTTACTTTAAATTTTCCTAAAAATATTTATCAAAAGCAGCACTTGCTGCTAACATTGATGCAAACTGTTTTTGTAAATATAGGTAGTCTTCAACTTACGATGGCAATTGAGCTCAAAATCTCTGTTGCCATTGACTTTACATGTCAGAAGGTCGCAAAAGGTGATCACATGACCCAGAGATACGGCAACCATCATAAATGAGACATTTGCAAGTATCTGAATGTTGATAACATAACCATGAGGATGCTACAATGATTGTGTGAAAAATGGTTATAAGTCATTGTTTTCGGTGTCAATGTAATGTCACTAAATGAACTGTTGTACGTCAAGGACTGTTAAAGTGCTGCTAGGATAGTGATAGTTTTTTCTAAGAGTGAAAAGGACAGAACAATTGAACATTCTGTTGAAGCAGGCATTAAAAACATTTCCTAATACTTCCAAGTGCTACTAATACTTTGAAACAACATCCAAAAAGTAAAAAAAGATGATGTCATGGAAAGTTTGTGATCTAGTTTCCCATTATGACATCATCCATCTTATGTAGAGATTAAGAGAAGCTGTTGGCTTAAAACATTACAATTCCTTAAAACAGATACATTATAATATAACAATGAAAATGAATGTTAGGAAGGAATAATTTCTCACCAATATACTGTTTTGGCAGTAAATATGAGTGAATGATTTTCTTTGGCTTGAGAGGGAAAAACTAAAATATTTTCCATCTGATTCCTATTTAGAAAAAGATAGAAATGTTTAGTTGAATATAATACAATTATTACAAACATTGAAACATTGAAAATATTCTATCATAGAGAACAATGAGAAATTGAAGGATGTTATTTGCTCTGTTTTTAATGCAAAAGCCACAAATATAAATATAGTGATAACTCATGCTAAATGTTACTTATCACCCAACTATAGAAAAAGCAGCTAAGTGAATCATTAAAATATTTCTAATTCCCCTAGTAAAAAATGCAAACAATGATTAAGCAAGCTTGTCACAGCAGGTGCCTGCACAACCATGAAACTAAACCAAGGTAAAATTTGATACGGGTAGCAATATATTTGCTTCAACCAAGCCCAGAAACAATGTAACAGTTGTACTTCTTTTGACAACTGGCTTGAGGCATCTTTTCCATCAATATACACAGAGAACTTTGATATTTGCTTGCAAAATTCAATAAAGCAAAATAGCTTTTTATTTGCAATTCAAAAGCTCAACAGGGCACCAACAACATCTGTAAGGCATGTGCCTATTACACGCTTTTACATTTTGAAACAAGTCTGAAAAAGACAGTTTAATATAAAAGGAATATACAGAGGGACAATAATGTACTTGAACAACTCATGAATTCCATAGCAAAGAATTTAAATTCATCACTAAACTTACCTACCAATACTATGATTATGTAACATAATTCTCCCTCATGCTTCCTCTGCTGTTTTTATTCTGTCTGCTGTTTTTATTCACTAATCCACTCACCAAACCTCCGTGGCTTGCATAGTTTTTTTAAAACATCCAGGCAGATGTGAAATGTAAAATGAAATGAATGATTTGTCCCGAGTGATTCGTTCTGAGCTCGGAACATGTGATTGTCTTTTTGACTTGTAAACTTTTCAAACCTACAAAGGTTTTGCACATCTCAACAGCTAGATTGGATATGGGAAAGTCTTGGTTCAATAATTGCAATACTATTTTCAATTCTAGATTTTCCATCAGAGAAAAAGCTGTAAATAAGTGGTAGAGTACATATTTTTCATAGGGAAGGTGCTAAATGCAAACATTAGCACTACTAGAGATGAAAAATAAACCTGCCTAGAAAAAGACCTCATAAAAAATAAAAAATAGCTTTTACATACATTAATAAATAATTCCGTTTTAAATAAAAAATATTACTTACATTGTATCCTTTGTAGGACCATTTTGAAGTTTTTATATTAATCCAAATCGATTCTCCTGGGAAAAAAAACCCATACTTTTCTTCATACAGAATTCCTTTTTTTCTGCTGTCCTGCAGTACCATACCACAATCATTTTGTTATGTAATCTAAAATAGCGTGCCTCTTTTTAACATTAGTTCACATTGCTTTTTTTTTAAAAAACCTGGAAAACTGCAGTTATAAACTTGAATGCCTGATCTTGAAATAAATTGCTTGGGTTTTACCATAATAATATTCCCTGCCTTTGGGCTTTGTAATGGTACAATGTTAGGCCAGCATTGCACATGAGATCCTTAGCAAAAAAAAAAGCAGCTATCTAACAAATTCAGAGCTGAGACAAGATCTGATCTATGATACCCTACGGGTAGTCTCATTTAGTGACCATAATTGAAACTGACAACTTGGTCATTAAGTAAAGCAGTTGCTAAATGAAACCAGTGTTATGCTTATGATCATTTTTCAGCTTTCCTTTGTTTTATAGGCCAGTGAAGATCATAAAGAGGATTGCATTTTTTTTATCACTACAGTAACTGTAAATGATCACTAAACAAGACAGTCACTAAACGAAGACTACCTGAATATTGTAATTCAGTCTCCTATTCTTTTTTCAATTAGCTTTTATATTAGCAATAATGATTTTGAATAGAAGATTTTAAATCATTTGAATGGCTTAATGATCTGAGCTTTACAACAGAAAATGTTCCTATGCTACTTCCCAGAAGAGGGGAAACCTACTTCCCCTTAAGAGAAAAAACCTGAATGAAATATACCGTGTTTCCCCAAAAATACGACCTGTCCCGATAATAAGACCAACCCTGCTTTTTGGGGTGGGTGTAAATATACGCCCTCCCCCGAAAAT
>JANHFT010006468.1:241809-270655 GCA_032467955.1 Pseudoxenodon macrops
TGGTAGGCAGATTTCCCCCCCTATTTTCCTCCCCAAAAACTCAGGTGCGTCTTATACTCAGGTGTGTCTTATACTCTAAAAAATATGGTACTTGCTCAAGACCTTAAAAGGCCCCAGAAGAGATGCAGTCCAATTCTACTAAATTCTAATTCTACTTGTGCGGAAGATATTCTACTGAAATGCCAGTGCTAAGCAAGGGGCAAATACTTTAAATCAGCTGGCTATTTTGAAGATTTGGAGAAATTTAAAAAAAATTAATTTACCTTCAACATGCATGATAGCATTTCAAGGTAGATCAGATCAGGAAATAGAAGCAATAAGAACTACTGAGTTTTTTCATCCTTCTTATATCAAACAGTATCGATACTGAATAATTTTGAGTTTCTTTCTCATGCTTTCTTGTTTTTCCAGACTAAGCTCATTTCCATTTTCCTAATTGATGCCACATCATTTCTGGAGTATGAGCAACATAATAAATAAGGTGCCATTTAGAACAAAGGTTGCTTTTTGAGGGCAAGAGTGAACATGGAAGGAAGTAATTTTTCATTTATAGTTGCAGTATTCTCTGGGATATTAACAAATTAGTTCACCCTTATTAGGACACCGATGGGTCATCCCTTTGATCCCACATGTTGAGTACCTAGTTTCTGATACCCAATTTCTGAGTGAGACCTCATGGTTTTATGGCTTTTATATGATTCTTTCAAAAATGAAAGATACAATACTGAAACATGGATCAGTTAGCTAATGGCATGGATATGATCTAACTGTACCAAACTAGTTTTTTGGGGGAAGCCTAGACTGTGGGGTCAGAAGAAATGCTATTCTCCAGCAACAGGATTAACTACAGGAAATTGGCTTTGGGCCAACAAGAAAAATTGGGGATACTGTTGAAGATATTCCTTGCTATCAAATAGATAAACTATCTGAAGTGGTTTCTAGTTTGATGTGTAAGAACTGAATATTCATGCTCAGACTCTCATAGTAGTCTGTTTAAAATTAACATCAGACAAATAATCCTTGTTTTAATTTTTAAGAGTCTTGGATATGGATATGTCACACTATCATCCAACTGCCCATAGAAGTGAGAGATCTGAAAATAATATCTGAATAATTCTGGAGTACCTTGGAATTTTCAGAATTCAAAGTTAGTGATCCAATCCAAACACTATGCAGAAATAGAATATGATTGTTTTTAAGCCTTTGTCTTGCTTAAGTGCAGGGATGTAAGTGGCCGTCATTGATGCTGCCAGGACATATTTAAGCACAATTATTTTTATCATAATATTTAAGGTTATCTGTATATGCAAACCATGATTAAACAAGTACATCTTGAGAGAAAATCTTGATATCAACTTTCATAATTGATTATCTTCCACATTATTCTACTCTACAACACATTTCTGGTGAAATTCCTAATAATAGTAGATATAATAACAGAAGGTATAACAAGGAAGTTTCTAGTATTTCCAATAGTGTTTTTCATTAAATCAATTGGAATGAAGCTTATTCAGTTACTCAAAAGTAAAAAAGCAAAAGCAAAATAGAGGGGGAAGGCAAAACAAAACTTGAACAATCCAAAAATTCTTAGGGGTGAACTTACCAGCAAGATATTGATCTAAAGGCAACACAGGTGCAACATGAGGTGTTGCTTGAGTAATAAGAATATTGAGAAGTTCGGGTTTAAAATGTTTAAGGATCACTAGTGCTCTTGCAACAAGACCACCCATGGAATGACCTACTACTGCAACACTGCGGGGAGCAAATTCATGACCCTTCAAAAAATAAAGAAAAATAATCTCACATCAGGCACAATGAAAACATATAAAAGCACAAATTCTTTCCCATTTACTATCCTATTAAGGAAGACCAGACTAAGGAACAGCCACTGTTGTCTAAAGCTATCTTTATTAGAATAGCTATAATACACTTGTGTCAAACTCGCCACGTCATGTTGCCATCATGTGACATTTCGCAATGTTTTTCCCATTCACGGAGCTGGGGTGAGCGTGGCCTACACATGATGTATCTGCCCCATGGGCTGACAGTTTGACAACCCTGCTATAATAACAGAATCTTGCAAGTTTGAATCTGCTTCCCACGCTCCCTCATTTATCTTCAGGTGAATTGTGGGGGAGGACCTGTCTGAGGTGTCTTCTTAAATCACTTTCTGGGTATGGGCTCAAACCACAGATCACTGCATAGTAATGGATCTTCTCTCTTGTTCATCAAGGCCATCTTCCATATTTTCTGCATTATGGGGATAATGGCACAAAACAGTAAAAAGTTAATCTACATTGTGTTTATCTTCATACCTTATATAATTTAAGAATTATTTTAATACACTCATGCACAAATCTCGTCTGCCTTTGTAGACTTCCACCATACAGTGCAACAAGTTCCTCGTTGAAATTCACACTGAAGACATCAAAATGATATTTGAAATCCATATCTTCTGCCTTTCTCAGTGCTATTGATCCAAGAGAACGTACTGAAAAAAGCATATATTAGAAACAGAGATAATTACAATCCTGGATTTGCATGGTGAAGTAGATCCCTAAAAGAGGCAGTGAGGAGGCAGAAAACAAAACTATGAAGATTTGTTTTTAAAAACCTCATTCTAATTTTTATGTCTTCAAACTCCAAGTTCCAAAAATCCATGCTTACTATCCAGTGTAATTTGAGAATGACAATATAATTTTGAAACGGAACCCTAGAAAAGTTGAAACATTCTCAGCAATTTTAGTGAGTTCCATGGATTCAGAGATGTTAAACAATTAACACCAGGGAAAGACAGGCTTGGACTGCAAGGTGATCATATTGGTCAATCCTAGAGGAGATCAACCCTGACTGCTCTTTAGAAAGCCAGATCCTGAAGATGAAACTCAAATACTTTGGTCACCTAGTAAGAAGGAAGGACTCACTGGAGAAGAGCCTAATGCTGGGAAAGATTGAGGGCAAAAGAAGAACGGGACGACATAGAATGAGGTGACTGGCTGGAGTCACTGAAGCAGTAGGTGTGAGTTTAAATGGACTCCAGAGTATAGTAGAGAACAGGAAGGCCTGGAGGAACATCATCCATGGAATCATGATGGTCGGACACGACTTCACAACTAACAACAACAACAACAAGAAAGGCAGTTGAGACAGTGGTGAGGATTCAATGTAGGGTACTCCAAAGAAAATGGATTATCTGACCCTTGTAGTCAGGATTCAGGCCTGGCTGTGGAACAGTGAAAGCAATGATAGTAGTAATTTATATTTGTAATACCCATGATGAAGATAGTGTATCCTATCTATGCCATATTAGATCTCTCCATTGTAATTCATGGTATACTTTTGGACTGCCTATGAGAGATTGGGGGTAATATATTGTAGTGGTACCAGTCAGAGAAGAGAGAAGACAGGGAAGTAGGGCCTGGCCTGGTGGCTACTACTTTGTGGAAGTCAGAGATTAGAGATTTCCCATGCAGCCTCTGGAAAAGGTCATCTAATAGTTTGGTGTTGGGTATCATTAATGATTCACAACTGTATATTGATACTCCAGACTAGACTATAATTTATTGAAGCCCTATTCTGATGCTTGGAGGCTTAAATTGAGAATCCTAACAAGATGCTTGTTGTCCAACAGAGATATTTGTCTGCTCCAATAGTCTCTTGATAGGGACTAGCAGCCCCTAACAAGCAAGCCTGTGACTTTCGGGTCTTTCTGGATTGTGGTTCCATTTAAAACAGAAGGTTAAAATTGTAGCCAATGCTGGCTTCTCCAAGTTTTGGGTGATGTTTTGGACCCTATCTTGAAAAAGAGGACCTTACTATAATGACTCATCCCATTGCTATCATTAATTTATCTTACTGCAAAAACCTCTGCATGGGGGTCTTTTGAAGACTACTCAGATACTTCAGTTCATTCACAATGCAGCAGCCCATCTACTAATCAGAATTTGCAAGAGGGAACATGTTACACCAGTACTATGGGTGCTACACTAGTTACAGACAGATTTCCCAATGCAATTTACAGTGCTCTTGATAACTTACCGGTATTAATGTATGTGTCTTGGCTCCAAATTATTTGCAGGATAGCATTTCTCAATGGAATTTGCCCAGCTAACTCAAGCTGTCCAGGAGAAATTACAAATGGACCTCTGCTTTAAGGATGTAGTAGTAGGGAGGCTCCCTAGCACTGCTTTGAGAATGGTTTCCAATAGACTACTCATTTCCACCAAATGGAAATATTTGAAAAGTGATCTCTTTTGGTTGGCATTTGGTCCTTGATTCCATCTTGGTATGGTCATAGCCTGGCTTTGTTACTTCATTTTATTCTGCATTTTTTACTGTTTTAATTATGGCATTTTAAAAATGTAATTACTAAATGTAATAAAATACTGTAAATGCAAACCATTTATTATCCAAGTAAACACAGATTCATGTAAAGATTATTATTCCTATGCTATTTCCTCTTTAGGTATTCTACAGAGATATTTCTATTCCTTCAGAGATACCTTACCTTGCTTAAAACTTCCAGCATTGCCAGGAAGAAAAAGGATAGGAATCCCTGTTAAGATTAGATTTCTGTTTTCTTCTGCAGAAATTCCTTCCCCGTAGAGATATAGCTCATAGGCTGGGTAACGTCTGGATATTTTCTTAGGTAATTTTATTTTCTGAGACAAAACATGTATTTCAGCAAAAGAAAGGTACATTTTGGTATTAACAGGAAGAATCTAAGCAATTGCAATGTAAATAAAATTTACACAATAAAATATATTGTGCTATTAATATGAAGCAGAGATACTTTTAAAAAGCCTGAAACAATATGACAGCTTTTTGAATATTTCACTACCTTCTATATGTAATTAAAGAACTGCAAATCTGAAACATATTCATTCTTCTTCCACCTGACAGTAACTTTGGAGAAGATCCTGAAATGGATAACCAAAACTTACCTTTGCTTACACAGATAACCTTGCAAGTATGTATATAAACTTTATGGCACTAGCAGGAGAAGTGCTACTTTCCACATCCAACAGATTTAAACACATAGTTCAGCCTTCCCCAAGCTAATATTTTTTCGGAATTCTCATTAGCTATAGACAGCATGTTGAACCGCAGTGAATGGGTCCAACTCACCACAGTCAATTCACTATGGCCAATTAACCATGGCCAATTTGTCATAGTCAATTCATCATGGATCTACTCGTCATGGTCAACTCACTATGAAACAACTCACCGCGGGGCAATTTAACAATTCAATTTAATTATTTAAAATAAATAAAAAATATTTTTGTTGTCTCTTTTTGCATCCTTTCTTTAATGATTCTATTCCACCATTTCTTTGATATTAGTGTAACTCTTGTCCCACAGTGAGTTGTCACATGGCAAATTGGCCGTGGCAAGTTAACTTCAGCAAGTTGGCTGTGGCTAGTTGGCCATGGTTAGCTGACCATGGCAAATTGTCATAGACCCATGCTGAACAGCCAGAAATAATGGAATGTGTAACACAAACCTTAGCAGTGAAAGCTGCCCTAATACTTATACAGATCCAGTGCTTGTGTGTACTGTTTTCTGTTGTTAGAAATCATGCTATTAGAAGTAGGCAGATGAAGCCTACTGGCAGATTATTTCAGCAAAAGAAGTGTAAAAATAGTCCTCAACATATGACCACAATGGAACGGAAAATTTCTGTTGCTAAGGAAGACAGTTGTTAAATGAGTTGAGCCCCATTTTACAACTTTTTTTGCCAGCATTAAGTAAACAACTGCAGTTGTTAATTGAATCATGTGGTTGTTAAGTGAATCTGGCCCTTGCCACTGACCTTATTTGTCGGAAGCCAGGTGGGAAGTTTACAAATGATGATCACATGAGTCTGGAACAGTGCAACTGCCATAAATACATGTCAGTTGCCAACTGGTTGAATTTTGATCATGTGACCATGGGGAATGCTGCAATGGTGGTGTGAAAAACAGTCATAAGTCATTTTTATCAATCCATTGTAACTTTGGCCAATCCCTGAATGAACAGTTGTAACTCAAAGACTAATTTGTCTTTTCACTTCTTCTTAGATGAATAGCAAAAACTGTACCAATGCCAAGCCCTTCAAAGCTATCAGACTCAGGAATCAAGGAATACCTGAATTGCTGGAATGCTCCTTATAGTTAATAGGGTGGTGTAACAGAATCTGCTTGCCAAAGCAGTTTTCCAGATCCATCTATAACTAACATAATTAAGAGTTACTCTGAATCCCATTTACCCCTCCCCCTTTCCTGGTGGTATATAATATTTTCTATAATGGTTCTGCTTCCTCTTTTGTTTCTCCAGAGTCTATTAGACACTCCGTCACACAGATTTAAAATTCTGCTATTAAAATAATAACTATTCCAGTTGATTAAAGTTGTTTTGTGGGATTCTTATTTAGCTTTTATATGCAAGCTATACATTGTACAATATTTAATAGTTCTATGTTGTTATGTTATGATTCTAATCTATTTTGAAAGTGCCTGTAGAAATACAGGGTAGAAATATACAAAACGCAAAATAGAAAACAAAGTACAAAGAAGAAGTTCCAAAAGACAGTAAAATCACCTGAGAAAGCCGACAGAAACTATTTCAATTACTTTTTTTAATGGCAAAAAGAAAAAAGAAGAGGATGACCAGCAAGAAAGTGAATGAACTCAGTTATAGAGCCAAAGGTTGTGTCGCTGTAAGACTTAAAGTACCAGGTTGAGAAAAGAAAATCTGCTATGTGGTTGTTAAGATTTGACACCAACTTAGATGGCATATATTCAATGAATATTTTTAAAAATAAATTTAGTTTCTACATTTCTGAAAAGGAACAATAGCTGTTATGCTACCTCTTGTTAATTTCTGGGATCATCAAGTCACCATACTAAAACTCCTTCCACCCCTGTATATAGTAAATGTATAGACATCTTTGTATACAATCATATAAATATCATATGCTGCTCTATGTAAAATGTGATTTTCAAGATATTCATGGGAAAAGAACAATCCTTTATAAGTATTTCTTGTCAAACATTGAGCTAACAAGACAATAAGACTAGTATGTTTCAGAATCCAGTGTTGATTAATGGGAATTTACTCTCTGGAGATACACAATCTACCTATTCCAATTTGGCTATTAATTAGATTAGGCAGTTTTACCTAGTCTGAGCCTTAACTGTTACAACTAGCTTCTTTTGTTTTATCAATCAAACATAAAATGAAGATGATCTATGAAAGGTTTTAATTTGATATTGCAATACCTTTGTGTAATTAAATTTTGCAATGTTTTTAATCTTAGTTTTAAGCATAGTTTGGTTAAAACCTTGACTGATTCTTCTTTATATTTCTGTAGATATTCCATCAATTCTCTGTAATTTTGTGACTTGGTAATGATCATAGTGCTTATCTAGTTTCATCTTCTTATATTAAATGTTCTTGTTACGTAACAGGACTTTTCTAAGCTATCTTGCATGTTGACATCTCTACTATACCAAATTTCAGAATTCTCCTTCCATCTTTGTTGGACTTCTTGGAATTGGTTATTAACTATCCATTGTTATCCTTTGCTACACCATCATGAGGTTGGTATTTCCTGAGTTTGAAGATCTTTCAAAGTTTTCCCCTGTATTGCCATGTCTCTTTTCAATTTCAATATCTTCATATAATATTGTTTCTCTTGCTTCTAACAAGCATATAATTAAGAATTATTAATAATTCTTTGTTAAGTTTCTTCCTGAAATCTTGATCGGCTTCTCTTGCATTTTTGACAATTTCCAACATTTATTTCATAATCCATTTGCTTTCTTCTCTTTCTTAATTGTTATCAGCATCTTTTGACATTCATCCTTAATAATTTATTTGATTTCATTCCATAATTCTTCTAGTTCCTCATTAATGAGGGTCAGGACTTCAAAGTAATTCTTGATAGTCTCCTTGAAAATGGTGGGCATATGCTCAAGATTATATACTGGAAACTGGTTTTCTTTTTCCACTTTAGCTTAACTTGTAACTTGAATTTTATCTATTCTACTATTCTACAGTCAACCCTGGTCACATGTTTGCTGTTATAACTGAACAATTTTTATACCAATCAGGTATGAGATCATAAGAATTGGCATAGAACCAATCTGAAACTACATACAAAAATAGCAAATAAAATGGTTTCCTCGCCTTGAGATTCCATATCATACAAGGCATATAGAAAAAGAGCTCTGGCAGTTTTCTTAGCAATTTTCCTCAGATTTGCATTTGCATCTTAATATTTATATGTCTTGTGCCTTTTACTTAATTTCACCCAAAGTATTTTAAACGACACAATAGTTTTTTTTAAGCTGACAGAAATCAGATGAACAAATCATAAAGATAACCAGTACTTGTCTTTCCTGTTGAATTTGCTGTAAAAGCCCTAGCAGTTATACTGACATTCCCACACCCACCATACGTTAAACTAGCTATTTATTATACTTAACAAATTTAGCCCACAGCAGCTTCCAACTACCAATTTAAGTCAAGAGTACAACATCTGCAGGACTCTTCTCTAAAGTCTTTTAATAGTGTCCATTTCATTGTATTGTTTAAAAAATATGTTGTTTTAGGTAATAACACTGTAGGTATATATTACCAGGAGGCTGTATCATAAGGTATATCATTTATTTTTTTAGTTGCTAAATTTGTTTGCCACCAATCTCGCTGTGGGACTACTCTAGCTGGCTTACAACAATAAAAGGAAAGAAATGAAAAGAATGTGAACAGAAGTAAGATAACAGAACAATAAAATAAACAATTAAAAAGACCATAACAAGAAGTACAACTATATGATTTCTAAAAGTGGCAAGGGCCTATAGATCTATATCCATTTGCCTGGAATAAACTTCATTGAAACTATTACTATTGACTACTTTAACAGTGTAGAACTGTTTCCTATATAAGTTTTATATCTGAAAGTGTGTTAAATATTTACTTTGTTTACCAAACTTTTGTTTGACAAATTGAATCAAACAAATTGAGTCCTGGTCAAAATTGTGGCATCAGTCCCATGTACTGGAGATAACATATTTTAGAATACTTTCCAGAAAAAAACCATTAAAAAGTGTAATTGTTTTATTACAGGAGTCCATGTGAAGTGTATATCTCAAGGTCCTTTTCCGTTAGAGACATCAGCAAGAAATAGCATGTGAGACATCAAATACAAAGTAACCTGCACTTTAAAGCTAAGTATCAAAGTTCTTAAGGCATCTCAGAAAGAAGATGCAAAAGAAACATTGTGTATTCTGTAGTAGCTCAGTGACGACCAACTTGGGACCCAAAAAGCTTATATACCACTTCTCACATTAACCTGCCTGGTATTTATTACGAACACTGGATAAGGGCAATCTCTGAGATCCTTATGCCAGAAAAAATTAATTATAAAATCAGAATGCTATCCAAGGCACATTTCTGGGAGACAAATCTGTATTCTTCTGGGGAAAGTATTACAGTATGCATTCTCAAATTAGGATTTATGACATAGTTGTTTGCTTTAATATTTTACTCTATGTATCATACTTTTATTCCCTACATTAGAATATTTTTTGTGGATGAGAGATGTTTTAAACAAACAACTTGGGAAGAAAAAAAAAACACCTCCAGCTTTTTGCTTGCTGAATATGCTATATAAGGAATATCACTTCAAGGTAGACAAAAATAATTTTTTGAATAACACGTATTGTAATTATAAAGGCAAATTAATTGCTTCACTTCCCATGCCTAAAACAACCACATGAAAAGAAAATGATGCAGAAGAAAAAGAGCTTCAGGAACTTCTGCTTTTGCTTTCCTATCATACCATCATACCAATTACTTGTGATACATGTCTACACTGGTTTTAGTCTGTAAATAATGCATGGCATTATCCATAATGGTAAAACTGTTCACATTATAGCTATCTTGAGAAGGAAGATGGGAAAAGCTGACAGAAAGGAAAAGGTCCAGCACAAATCTTTTCAGGATAAAATTGACCTATTCTGCTTTTGAAAAGACTGAATACTACTGCATTTTTTTCATCATAGTTATCATCAGAAAAAAGATAATGATAGGGGAATGCTTTAAGAACTAGGAAGCCACAAGGCAAAATGCATTTAGTGACTGTTCAAACTTACAACGGCACCGAAAAAAAGTGATTTATGACCATTTTTCACAGTTACAACCTTCGCAGTATCCCTATGATCATGTGATCAAAATCTAGATGCTTGGTAACTGGTTCAGATTTATGTGTCCAACTATTGCAACCTTCTGACAAACCAAGTCAATGTGAAAGCCAGATTCACTTACCAAACGAGTTACTAACTTATCTATGGCAGTGATTCACTAACAACTGAGACAAGAAAGGTTGTAAAATGGAGCAAATGTCACTTAAATGTCTCACTTAACAACAGAGATGTTGGGCTCAATTGTGGTTGTAAGTCAAAGACTACCTGAAGTACTCACTTCAAGGAAAAAGAAAAGTTGTATCAACATTCACAGAGAAAATACTTTGTGACTATTGCGATGAATCCAATGAAACCTTACTGTTCAACATCCATATTCTCTCACTGTTAAGCAACTGTTAAACAGCAAACAAATTGGCAACTTTCTAGCGGGTTAAAAAGGGTCAATGCAGCTTTGACTTTTGGTTGATTGCATGGAAATAGAAACCTTGACTCTTAAGATCCAAATGTCAAACCAACTTGAAAAGCATGTTCTCCACAAAAGTGAGCTGGGGTATTTTTTCATAGTTAAGCAATTTGCTGAAGCCTTTATTCCTCTAGGGCAGTGGGTCTCAAACTGGTCTCTCTTTATCCCAAAGGTGCTTTTTCAAGAGGCAACTGGACTTTTCCCACAAAGATGCCTGTTGAAAAAGCACTTTTGGGACAACCATGATCAGGACACGACTGAGAATCTCCACAGACATACTCTCTTTGCATTTTTAAAAAAATGAGTGAGGACCCCAAAGAGTTTTTGTTAAAGTAGTTATGCCTATCTATATACCCTATTAGGAATCAAAGGCGAAAAATTTTTAAATATCTATTTTTCACTTCATGGACCTCCTGAAAGAGTGTAGGGGACCGCCAGGAGTCCCCAGACCACCTATGGAGAACCGCTGCTTTAGGGCACCCGATATGGGTGCTTAAACTCCCGGGAGGCTCCCACTGAACCAGAGGGGAGACCAGACAGACACACACCAGACAAGGCAGGCGCCGGTGGAATGAAGCGAAGCAAGCCTACGAAGATGAAAAGGGGCTGAAAAGGGACCGCTCCTAAGTGCGGATGAAAGGCAAAGGCGCTCTTCATCCGAAGGAGCTGTCCCCGAGACCGAGGTGATGCTTTGCCCTCGGCTGCGGAGAGGAGCCTTCACGGGCTCTCGTCTCGCCGGAGACCAAGTTGCTCAGGAACTCCATTATAGGGAAAGCAGGTCTTTCCTTATAGGAAAGGGGGTCTCTCAGGGAGAACTCGCGGAGGGAAAGGCAAAACGAGGCACCTTGCAGAGGATGCCGCCGCCTGTCGCCCAGCCACTCACCAGGTACTCCGGGTAGTCGAACATGTAGGTCATGCTGCACCGATTCTCCTCATACTGGAAGAAGACGTCCCGGGCTCCCAGCAGCACCAGAGCCGCCAAGACCCCGTGAAACAAAATCCCCGTCACCCTTCCCGCCGTCCACATGTCGTTTTCATCGGCGGCCGCCCGGCTCTTCTCTCAGCCCTGGCCGCCTCTGCCCTCTCGAGGGCGGGCCACACCCGCCAGGAGGCGGGGAACCGCCCCGAGTGCCTCCCTCGCTGGGCGGGGCGAAGCCGTGGAAAGAGCCCGGCCTTCCGCCATGTTTGGAAGGTCGACACAAACTGCCTCGGAATTCTCGGGCGGGGTTCAGGGAGCCTTTTCGTCCGCCATCTTGGGAAGGTCGCTCGGATCCGGGGTGGTGGTGGTGGTTCGGGGCGAGTGGCCTGTTAAGACGGCCGGTGGCTGAGCCTTGGCGGCTTTCAGTGGGCAACCCCGAAGGTGATTTTATTTTAAGCGCCTTTGGGACCACCCTGACCTGAATGACTGAGAATCGCCATACACTTTCGGCGGGGAAGATTTCGCGGGGCTCGCTAACGGGGAATCGGAGGTTGGGGATCCCAATTAGCAGCTGCGGAGACTTGCATCTCATGCCAATTTAAGCACGAATCACAAATGAGCACGAACATGAAAAACGGGAAGGTGGAAGAGTTCCGACTATCTTTAAAAGATGACTTGAGCGGCTTGTTGGACCAAACGTGCATTATTGAATCATAACACTTATTTCATAATAAAATAATTAACAGGTACGAAAGAATGACTCTTGAACATCACCCCTGAGCTTTGTGGCTGCTAGATCCGGATTGCAAAAAATCCGGACAACCTGCTGGAGTGATCAAACTCTCAACTTCTTGCTGTCATCTCCTGGTCGTCTGGATTCATCATACCCGTTTTTCCTCCTAATCTCTTACAGGCCAATCCTTCACCTGACTGTATAAAGCCACATGTTGTGTAGAAACTAAGTTTAGTGGAGTTTAACCCAAATTAACCCTGCTTGCAACGTGTTGGCAGTAATATGAACAATGACCATTAGCAAAATCAAAGTTGAGAAAATGATAGGAGAAAAAAAGGACACTGAGGCTCACTGAAGAGATACTGAGTCGCATCTGGAATAGATGAGTTGCTACATCATACTATGTTTGGCTATACAGTAATCCTCAATTTACCACCACAAACGAGCTCAATATTTCCATTGCTTGGCAAAACAGTTAAGTGAATTTTGCCCCATTTTATGATCTTTCTTGCCACAGTTAAGTGAATCATTGCGCTTGTTAAGCTACTAACACAGTTGTTAAGTGAATCTAGCTTCCCTATTGAACTTGCTTCTATCTCAAAAAGTGATCATGACTCCAGGACACTGCAACCACCATAAATACATGACAGTTGCCAAGCTTTCTAATGTTGATCATGTGACCACGGGTATGCTGCAATGGTGTAAGTGAAAACTGGTCATAAGTCATTTTTTTCAGTGTTTTTGTAAGTTTGAATAGTTGCTAAGCAAATGGTTGCAAGTCATATGCAATGCATAATCAGATTTCATTTGCACCATAAGTATACCTCTGTTCATTCCATGCCGGATAATAATAAGACCAATTAAAAAATTACTCTAAATGCATTCAAAGAATATTTTAAATTTCATTAGATTAAAAGGAAATTACGTATATGCTTCTACTTGAATTCTGCTACCTCTTTTTTCTCAAAAGATGGTTGAAGACATTGTGGAATGTCTTTGAAACCTGCCAAACTTGAAATGCAAGTATCACGGTGCAAAAATCTCTGCCCATCCCTTAGTTAATATCAGATCTGGTTAACAAATAAATGAAACACATATTCTGTGCTCATGTTCTTTCTTTATACTGTGTGCAAAACACCTCCACTTATTGGAAAAGGCATCCTTTCTCTTTGAATTATGTGCATGTTCAGGAATCAGGGTGAAGCAGAAGATTTTGTAATTGAGAAAATGTCATAGAGCTATTGTGTTTTTCCTATCAAAAGATCATTGTTGTACTGAAGATTCAGATATTTGTGGTTCATATCTCTGAATGAGCCAACCTCATAGCATTACAGGTTTGACTTTTTTTCCTCAAACCAGTATGTGAAATCACTATGTGAAAATGCTCTGTCTAAAAGAGCACTGGTGGTGCAACGCTTAGAAGCAGTATTGCAGGCTAACTCTGCCCACAGTCTGAAGTTTGATCCTGATGGGGTCAAGGTTGACTCAGCCTTCCATCCTTCTGACCTCAGTAAAATGAGGACCCAGATTGTTGGGGACAACATGCTGACTCTGTAAACCACTCAGCACTGTAGAGCGGTATATAAGTCTAAGTCTATTGCTAAATTTGCACTGAATTATTTTGTTGTAAAAATCAAAAACCCATTCTTCACATTTGCAGGAAGAAATGAAGAAATCAGGCAATTAAGGATGAAAAATTAATCTTAAGAGTTTAATGATACATAAAATTCCAACCATGAAGCTTAGAGAACATAAATATAAAATTGTTTCTTACAAACAGTAACTTTCTGTACAATTGGCTTATGTACCAAACAATTTGATAATGCAAAACCATCCAACATTATGGTTCCAGCAGCAGTCAGCGTGATGTCTTCTGGAAGCTTGCAAACAGTTTCCCTATTATTTACAGTATGTTTATCCCACCTCCAGTAAGTAAAGATGAGGCAAACTCAGTTAAAGTACTTTCTGACCAGGATTACAAGGGTTTCAATCAGACACTTTTTAGTTATGGTCAAAGATGACATTTAAAAATAGAAATATTTCAACAGGTGATTTAAAAGAAAACAATTGCAAAACAAAAAAAATTCCAGTAAATTATTCTTGTTTGGAAATGGTAGCAGTAACTTCCTTTCTTACATATTGACAATCTAATAACTAATTGATTATGGGCCTTCAAGCAACTATTCTTAATCTCTGACTTTTTCTGAATATAGCCGTGATGGCGAATCTATGGCATGCATGTCAGAGCTGGTGTTTTGGGTTCCGGCGCACGCATGTGCACCGGCCAGTTGCTCTCTTCCGGGTTCCGGCACTCTGGCTCGCTCCAGTTTCAGGACTTGATGCCAAAAAGGTTAGAGGCCACTGGAATATAGCAATGAATTATTTTATTAAATTATTTCAAAGACCTGTATAAAATTGACTTATGTGGTCTACCCTTTTTATTTCCTGCAATTTACATGGGCATATTGGTTCTGCTTTTGGAATATTGTAACATTTAGACTACTGCAACTTTGTTCACATTGGGCTGCCTTTAAGGACCAGACTGGAAACTCAGTTTGTGCAAAATGCAGTGACCTCAGTGCTTATGGGTGTTTAGGGGTACTTGTGACACCTTTCCTGAAGGCTTTGCACTAGTCTCTTATTAGTTTTGGGTTGTAATTTAAAATGGTCTTAATAAAAAAATAATTGCAACTTTGAATGGTTTTATGATACCTCAATTTGTTATCAAAATGAGTTACGACCACAATTCTGGACTCAATTACAGTTGTAAATTGCTGGGCATATTGGCAGCAGAAGTGAGAAGACATTAGGAAGATGGGGAGGGTACATATAAAATGGTTGTTGCCTCAGTTAGATAGCACCTCCCATCCAGTGTGATGGAATGATTACGGAGTTGGACTGGCAGTGAGAGTGGAGACCCAGATTCTATTCCACTCTCAGGCCTAGAAGGTCATTAGGTGACTTTAGGCCAGCCCAAATCCCAAGGTAATGGTTGTGGGGGAAACAGAAAGGAGTCTATGTAAGTCACATTGAGTTCCAATACAAAATGTTGGATAGAAATGAAACAGATAAACAGATGAGCAGCTGGGTGAATCCTTTGATTTTTTGGAAACCACCTGGCAATGATCCAAGAGATCCATTGTATGTAATGCTACCATTAGGCAATCAGTTTTATAATGGAGGACCCTACAGATTTCTACAATGATTTTATAATCATCAGTTGTTAATCTTCTCACTTGGGACTTATTTCTACATAACACTGCAACACTTAACTCTGCTTTCTGTACAGTTTACTACATATGTACAGTTATTGGACATGAAAATAAACACAGGCCACATCCATACAAATGCCTTTCTCCAATCATATTTGGTTCTTCTCTAAAAATCCCTTCTCCCTTCATGCCTGCTCCTTCAAGAATAAGGAACAGGCCCTTCAAACCTTTACTGTACACTTCTAAGCAACTAAACGTAGTATGATAATTGATAGAAGTTTATAGAAAATGCTATTTTTCAAGATCTCCAGAGGCATATTTGTTAAACCTGTGTGATAGAAGAATACATTTTTATTTTTCAGGTGTTTACTATCTGGATGAACAAATAATTTTTGGAGTACCATTTTATTATTTCACAAAGTTTTTCATTAATTATTTTGGGATATATCACTCTCATTTATGCTATTCATAACAATTGCATTGCTTTATGTTTTTACAGTTTTAGGTATGAATTTTTAATAATGTATTTTAAGCACTGTTCAGAAAGCTGTACTGACTAGTATTTTTCTGCATTCTATATTTCTTATTGTTTACACGCATTCAGAAACCTGAATGTATGTAAAAGTACTGATGAATGAATTTGGGGTTGCCATGGTATTTGTATCATTTATTTGTAAAAATATCCATCTGAATGCATTTTAATATTACTGTAATTTGCAGATAAAAAGCCCATTACAATTAATACAGCATTCAGTAGTTAAAAGGATTTTAAACTTGAGTGCATCCAGCCTATAGTTCAAAGAAAAATTTCATATCCATTTTTAAAACCACATAATTGGTTAATTCAAATTCAGTACACATTTTAAAAAATTAGCAACAAACCATTGAACAATATTTCATACTGTTTATTACAAATATTTCATACAAAATGTAACACTGGCACCAGATTCATGACACCATGGTTTGTAAAGATATATTGCACATGCTAAAAGCATAAAATATACAGACAAAACTACAAAACATTAGATATTGGCTTTTTAAAATGTATGTCACTGCATTACAAACACAGATAGCTGCATTTAAAACACACTCAAGATTGTCACCATTTTAAAACATCCTTCCCAATAACACTGACTTAAGGTTTGCTTTGTGTAATAAGAAAATGTATAAATTCCTATACAAATTTAGCATATTAATTTTATGTCAACACAATTTTTTTTTTAAAAAAGACAAAGCCATAAAGCTTTGAAACGAAAACATATAGGTATTATATTGCTTCAGTATGACTCGAATGAAGGAAAGACATGTTCACAATAGATATCCAGCATACACAAATATAAAAAGGCACTCTAAAAGTTTCTTACATTATGAAACTCAGGTGCATTATCAAGTTTCTAAACAGAGAAGACAAGAAATTGAATTTACTCAATTCATAGTTAAATACAAAGGTTTGCTATAATAGTACCAAAACACAACATGGTGCCCTTTTAGTAGTGATACAGATATCCCCTGAGCTAGTTTATCTTAACACTTGAAACAATACAGATCAGCAAGGGGTAAGTGCCATGCATTGTAACCTGGCAGCTGAAGTTTCACATGAATGGAATACAAGCTGCTAACACAGAACCGTAACTATAGAGAGGTGCATGCGTTATTACTCATCTTCTAGATCATGCTTCTCAATCTTTATCAAATCAACACCACTGATGTCAGTAGAATAGAGTGCTTATCTTTTGACAAAAGCTAATCAAACAAATCAAAACAGGCCATAACTGACATTTATTACTATAGTTAAAATACAGTACCTTATCTGCTACTAAACCGTATTGCCATTTAGATAAGAAACCAATTAGAATGGAATCCATTGTCCAGTGACACTAACTGCAAATTTCCCATTTTAATTAAGATGGTTTTATTACTCTTTTATATGAAAATAATACATATAAAAGAGATAGGTAAGCATATATTTGGAAAAGATGGCACTACAAATGAATATTTGTCAGAAACAAATTATTTTAAGTTCAAAAGATTGTATAGCCAGGGATTTTAGCCCTATTGTCTTTTCAAGACAGTAGGCTGGGATTGTTGATAGGACAGAAACACATAAAATAGTCTGAACTCAGGAACTCAGAACTATATTCTATTATATTTCTACATAGCTGTGCAGAGGATTTTAGCATAAGGTATTGAAATGTATTTATAGAAGTCACTATCAAATTATTTGGGTGAGAAGATTATTGTACTGTGAATGACTCCAATGCTGTAGAAGATTTCTGTTTGCATGGTGGACTGTCCTTTGACCTCTGTCCCCCAAATTTGCTTTCCCCCTACCCTCCTGATGTTTTCTGGAGGCTGCAGTGGGGTGTGTATTTCATGGTGACTAGCTTAATATGATCAGCCAAGAAGAAGGAAGAAGAAAATGAGACTTTTTACTTAATTCTACATGGAAACATTGGTGTTTTATTTCAAGTGATGTTTAATAATATTTAGTACTGTTCTAGAGAACTCACTTCAGTTATAAAACATTACAGTGCTAAGAAAGAAAACTTATGGATTTGTAAGTGTCGTTTGATTTCCCTGATTGTTTGATGATCCCTTTTTTTTTTTTGGTCATTCTATTTATTTCATGTCTTCCTTCATAGCTATACCATTATAACCAAATGCATTGCTTCTTTTTTGGAAAAAAAACACAACAGCAAATTATTGTTAATAGATAAGTAGCTCCAGATGACTCACAACTATGAGGGCATCTCCATACAACCACTGTTGCCGTTCTATAAACTCAGAATTATTCTGCATCAACCTGTTATAGTCCTGACTTCAGTTGCTGAAAACCCCTGATGAGTTGATTAACTTTCTTTCTAATGGACCAACAGGGAAGTACCAAAAATGACATTCAAGTTGTGCCCCATCCCCTCAATTTCCTTCCATACTTTCCTTTTCTAGAAAAGCAGAAAAAGAGAGTGGGGGGGGGGGGGAAAGAGACAGTGAAAAATCATGCGCAAGAATGTAAGGCCCTTTATAGCTGGAGCTGCAAAGCCACATTTCTACAACACTAAAGCCTGGCAAAAGGGTATGATAGTGCTATGGCAGCTTAGGAGTTATCTGAAAATGTGAGATGAGAGATCCCACCAACAAGAAAACAGCCTGTTCCCAAGCTCTAATGTGAAAAGTGGAAAATTAGGGAATCCTCTGGGGCTACAGCTGAGCTCTGCTACCTAATAAAAATCATAATTTGAAATCTGTTGCTCCAATGCAAGTGTGGCATGAAACCTCTTGGGTCTTCTGTACCAGAATTTATTAAAGTGTGGTCTTAGGATCCTTAGGGGAGGGGTCCCCCTCAAGTCTATAAAATCTAAATTATTTGCCCACCTAGATTGAAAAATAATACAGTATTAAAATCCCATCAACAATCATGAGAAGCAAGAGTGTCAATTTTAATTCTTAATATAGTAAAAATAGATAAATATAACCCATTCAGCCAAAAGTTGTTATGGAGTACTCCATGATTTTCAAAAGGGGAAGAGATCCTGAGGGAATAAAAAAAAAGAAAAAGAAACACTGTTCTATGCCAAAAGATTTTAAGAAGCAGAAATTACTCAATATTAGCCTTTTCCTCTTAAAGCACATTTAGAATATACAGTAATGTCTCCTGAAGTGCCGTACAACTGGGCTACTATGCTCTATAAAATGAAGGTATTCTAATTATTGGCTCATTAATGAAGTTTGTGACTTGTGCAGCCCTGGGAAATATCCAAGTGAAATTTTTGCTGAACAGTCAAGAAAACAAAGTGACCTTTATACATTTTCCTCACTCCTTTTCTTTTTTTCAAAAATCAACTAAAGTGGAAAACTATTTTTTATAAATGATTAAGATCTTTCTGCTGGGAAGCACCCATAGTTTCACTGCAAAACTTTAATTGTGGGTTTTAAGGAACATCCAGTAGTCCTTAAAAAAAGGATTTAAAAAAAACCTTAACAGGATTTAACATCCTCCGTATTTAATAGGAATCAAGGCAATAACTAGTGAGGGCCTCTTACATTATAGTTCCTAGTCATGTACAAATATCATTTAAAAATACATATATGCTAATATCGCAATTTCAAAGTTTGTGCATAAATATTAAGCCTTTTTCTTAAAAACTTGTAATTACCATTTTGTATTTTATAACAATTTATATACACTTGCATTCTTAAGAAAAATAGTCTCTCTTTATTTTTTTATCATTGCTACAGAATGCAAATTGTAGTATGAAAAACATCTCTAAGACCTGGTTGAAAGTGTGTGTCATGATGGGAGAATTTTGTTAATAATCATGGATCAAATTGAAAAACAACTGGAGAATATTTTATTACCTTAAATCATGGGTGTCAAACTTGCGGTGACATGTTGTTGTCACGTGATGTATCACAACTTCCTCCCTTTGCTAAAATGGGTGGGCGTGGCCAGCACATGATGCATCCGGCCCGCGAGCCGCAGGTTTGACACCCCTACCCTAAATTCAAATAGAGCTTGGGATAGTAAACGTTCCTAGAATAGAAGTGCATAACTTTGTGCTTATTTATATTGTGAGAGAAAATTTAATTTCTGATATGCTAATCAGTAGTTGGGACAAAAAAAAATTAGTCATGTGGCAGAAAGATCAATTGATTTATGGGAATATTTCTGATCCTATTTTTTCTTTTGGTATTTTGCTGAGATTTTTTTCTCTCAATACACTGGCTGGGGGTTAAAAAAAGGAACTACTGAGAGTTTCAGTCAGTTTTAGTGATATCTTTTCATTTTGGGCATTTTTGTTTGTAAGTGTGGTTGAAATCTGAGGAACACTGTCACCTGTCTGAGAATAAAGAGTCTCCTACAAGGATTACATTTTAGATGTGTGCAAAGCATTTTGAATTTGTAACACTTCTTCAAATACTGGTACAGTACAGCAACAGAACAGTTTCAGTGAAATCAGAATAATATTGTGCAGAAACAGCTGATTCAACTAGGAAATGTTTCATAACTTCCATTACAATGCAAGATGTCTATTTCTATTTTTTGCAAGGTATAGCCCAGAATGAAAATACATTTGACTTAGATGAAGGTGCAGTCTCAAGACGGAAGCTTTTCCAGCAAATCTTGTTTATAGAAGCAAAGCAAAACTTTGTTACGGATCATCCAAGAATAAATTCACATATTCTGTCTCTAACATAGTTTGATATAGTAATGAGTGGTTATGTTAAATTATTTCAAATATCTGTGTAGAATAGATAGTCTACTACTTCTGTTTCAGATTTTTTTTTTAAAGTATTATGCTTCCATAAACGAGGAAGGGCACTTCCTTCTTGATTCCAGAGTTTTCCTTTTGAACTTTGACAAATTTTCACCACCATCCTTTTAAAGACTAAATCACACATTTTGTCTTTTATATGTTCCCCTCTGCTCTGCAAACAAATACTATGCAATGTACTCCTCCACTGCGTTTGACAAAATGTACATGAAGCTATTCCCAGCTGGTGCATAAGAGCTGAAAATGATAATTGTGTGCATTTGTTCCATCAAACCCAACACACTAAATTTGCTTAAATTCATAGCTATATGACATTATAGAATTAAGAAGGAGGACAAACCATGGTCAATTTTTCTGGGCACTTGTTTCATTTCAAATAAATATAAACACATTTAACATTACAAATACGAACACTAGTCTGGAAAAATAAACTGTGATCAACACATCATCATCATTGGTTACAAATGTCAAAGTATCTACTAGAAATAACCCAAGACTCTTAATTACAGAAAACACTATTTGTGCATTGGTGATTAGAAAAGTTACTTGATTTTTTCCCCCTTGCATTATTAAAAAAATAATAAAGTCTTCTGAAGCCTTTTGGTCCTCATGGTATAGCTGGTTAGTTCTTTATATTTTAAGAGTCTCACTCTTCTTTCTGTACACCTTTCTCAGGCGAGGAAAAGGGTCCGTTTGACCTAGAAGCTTTGGCAGAAGGAGTAGATATTCATAATGCAAATGTTTAGAAAGCAAATTGATGCCAGCAGGACTGTTTAGTACAACCCAGTTCCCTTCTGTATGATTACTTAACTTTTCCACTTTATGTTTTGGTTTTGTCTCCTGTTTGCATCTTAGCACAGCAATGGTAAATATGAAGGACTGTAATCTATCTTGTTGTATATTTTCCAAAAAAGTCAGACAATGCTTATGATAAAAATCACATTACACATAAAGATAACAAAAAGTCAATTCAAATGAGCAGGGTGAAACATTTAGGTGCATTAGGCATTATATTTAGAACGGATTTTTCCTAAAACAAATAATTGCTGGACAGCACAGGTAAGACAAGTTCCCAAGGATCCCTACTTGGAGAGTGCAAATAAACCATGCATGCTTGTGCTGAATGGTAACAAAAATAAGGCAAATCTCATCTGCCTTTACAATAATCTCTTTGCTGCAGCTGCAGGCGCGTATGTTGTGATGAGGCAAACAAGATTTGATTCTAATGATTTTAAATTGCAAATGGAAGCAGCAAATACCTATTGTTTTAAAACACCTATTGGGTATTACTGTGATGAATTTAGAAGTCTGAATTGCCACAGAAAATGGTGATGTTGGCAGTATTTGTTCAAACCCAAATCAAAATTTGTGGCTTTACCTTTGGTTTTTATAACAAAGATACCTAAAAATGAAGACTATATATCTATACAAGAGATACTAGAGATGGGAAGGTCTTCTGACAATCCAGAAAAAACCCTACTTGAAAAATGACTTTATATCAGCAGTTTAATATAGCTAACATATTAATATAGACAAAACAGTTCCCTGTTTACTTGTGCTGTCAAAACAGAAAAAGGCAGCTTCTTTTTTCTGCATATAATAGGAGGTAGAGACTTCCAGAGGAGCCCTTAGAATTTATGGAAAGCACAGTAGTGCTGGAAGCAAAACATTAACTAGAGTGCATTTTTTAAAAAATCCTTAAATTTTCTAAAAGGCTCTATTTAATTGCAAATTTTAGTCTTTGCTGTTTTCATTCATAAATGAAGGTGAGGTGAAATTCAGGTGTTTCTAAAGAAAATTTCAGATTAAATGCAAATGCAATCAAGAAAGGGGCACTGAATGTTAAAGAGTCAAAATGTTTCAGAATCAGAATCATTGTCATTGTATCCATTTTCTGCTCCTTCATCATTCATTAAGGTTTTACTATATGAGTTAAGAGCGTTGCTCATATTGGAGCTATTGCAGAGAAGAGTCCTGCTCAAATGGTCTTTTTTAAAAGAAACGAAGTTGAGCGGCGTCATTGTACTGGAAGGAGAAAAAGGCATCATGGTAGCCAAAATGAGTGCCAGGCAGTCAGCCACGTCTTTGTTAGGAGCGCAAGCCAGGGCTGGTGTATGACCTGGGCACAAATGCAGACAAAGCCATGGTTAGTACTAAGGGAACTAGGAAAAGATCTGAGCATTCCTTGGATACATCTCCAGATGAGCTCATAGCTAGGAGATGTATGTTTAGTCACCATCACAGCAGACAAAGCCAGGGTTACTTTAAAATTAGGCATGCTGGGAAGGTACATAATTCACAAAGTGGTTCTCATAACAAGCACTATTTAATAAAAAGCAAAAGGCAACTTAAATTCTCCACAAAATGAAATAAAAACAAGTAGACCACGGTCCTGGAGGACAATGTGAATCAATATGAGCCAAGACACTGTTAGACTTAAATCACAAGACAGAAGTTCATATAAGAGTTATTCTGAGAGCAAAGGCTTCCACTCAAAAGAAACTGTGATATTTAAGAAAACAAATTAGTAATATAGATTATTGTATTTTTACAAAAATAATAATCCGATTAGCATTAATATAGTGGATGATTAATTCTGCAACATTTTCTATTAGAAAGTTAAATAAATAATCCAAATGTTCAATTTTAGCTAAATTCAATCATGTTTATTAAAATGTGACAGCTGAGTCTCTCTCTGTAGGACATGCAATGTGCTCTTTACTAATATATTGGATATTAAGATAGGTAAATCTTCTCTCGTAGAGAAAGTGAAAAGCAGGTGGCCTCTTAAGAAAGCCGTTAGTTCTTTCCTTCTGCTTATATGTTTCCAGAATATCAGGGAAGCTTGTTGGATATTCCATGACAAATAGCATCACAGAAATTGGATGTCAACACACACACACGCACATACACAGTCTTTTTCAAAAGCCTCTTCATAAGTTTCTGCACTGTGCAATGAGAAGGAGGCTTGATATCTTTCCACATAGAAGAGAAATAAAGTATTAACAACAACAGGAACAACAACAATCTATAGACAAAGACATTGGTATTTTTTTTCTGCATAGGCAACACTTTCATTAGTTTAAACACAGTGCAAATGAGACTAGCTTCCCAGTTAGGTCTTTCCATATATTCAGGAAATTGAAATCAAAAGTTTTCACTTCTGTTCTTGGTTAAATATGGCTTTCTAAAGCAATGTTAATATTTGCTGTTCATTTGCTGAAGCAGATGAACTTTTCAGAACTCCTTGTTGCTAGATAGGAAATAGGAAAAACACTCAGCCCCAGGGGGAGAATAGGTTCATTACATTTCACTAACCTAATGAATGAAGACTAAACACAAATGTTATGGGCAATCTACAGTCGATATCCCAATAATTATTGTGGTGCACTAAATGCTAGATTGTCTATTTAAGATATGATATTTTAAAAATCACAGCTTTTAGCAAACCATCAACATGCTATGAAAGTGCAAAAGATGTTCATAAACTACATATTTGCTAAAAAAAAACACCACCCAAATACACCTACTATTAGTGGATTGCCTTTTATACATGTAATATGGAAATTGATATGGGTGCCATCTGTACTTATGATAATAATTTATTTAGAATATGAACTTCCATGCAGCATTAAGTTATTTAATGCATGTTTTCTATCTGCTATGAAAATAAAGGGAAGCTTCAGAATAGTTCTGAAGCCATACAGATGCAATTACAGTACAGTTTCATTTCAATTCAAGTACTATATCTATATAAATAAATGGCTCAAAACCATTTTCCGATGGAAATGAAGGACACAGTACCATAGCCTGTTTCATGTAGAATGTTAATTGGAAAAGTAGTTGAACTTTATTTCAAAACTGTAAGACAACATTGATTACCACAGATGGTGGTAGGCTAACTCAGGGCACTCAGGGCATCCATTAGCATATCCTCTTTTGTGTACCATCAATTGGCTGCCAATCACTACTGCTCTGCAACCTTCCAGCAAGAATAGCAGCACTAGATATGTATCACATAATCAGAGCAACAAGTGTACATGTGTAATGTCTACTGGAATACATGTCTTATGCTGGGCGCTTACTACCTGCTTGCTAAGACTTTCCTAACCATTTTGTCTGTGAGGCTTTCACATATGTTAACTACTGAGGTAGTTAGACAGTGTAAGCCAGTATTATAGCATGTTCTCAACATTGTGAAAATTGTAAGGATTGTTCCTTGCAAACTCTTTGCAGCTGCCCAATCTTCTTGGAGGCCTTTTTAAGATGTAAGTCTAGCTAAATCAGCCAGTCCTACAAAATGGTTTTGGATGTGCCTTAATGGTTATAATGCTTAGTAAATTCCTTCAAAGCACACAAAATTACAAATAAGTTACTCATCTCATTGGCTGAAAGTGCAACCTCTACTAATGTCTACTGAAATAAAGAAGTTGACTCTTGAATGTTATTCAAAGCTTTCTGAATAAACTGAATCAGGGCTAGTAATGAAGAATTGCTGGGAGGATGGGTTCTGTTGTTAAGGAGTACTATTACTACTAATGCCTTTTTCAAGATTTCACAGAATTGAGAAAAATGCCTTCTCGAAAAACTGAGGCAGAAGATTGGTATGTGTTTCTGTGTCTGTTTGTGTGGGTGTATCTTATTTCAGTCCTTTCTTCTTATTAAAAAGAAATAAAAACATTTAACTGCCATCATACAATTCAAAATTATTTATTTAAAAACTAGTTTTGCCTTTTTAATAAAAAGTACTTTGTAATTGCATACAGTAACGGGCCTTCCTTCCCCCATGAAATGCCTTTAGAATTGTATGGACTTTTTGAATATTAAGAAAAAACATCTCTTCTTTAATAAGTGAAGAAAGGAGGAGTCAATGACTTCATAAAAACATGCCAGTATTTTTTGGTATAGCGTTTCTTCAAAAGCCCAGTTCCAATTCTTGGATTCTAGTAGTATTTTACTTATGAGTGTGTAATATCTGGCCAACATTTCATTAAGAATATGGTTAATATCATGCATCAGTAGCTCTCAAAAGGCCAAAATCCTAAAAGCTATATTACATATATGCTTTAGACATCCATACATCTATATGAACATTTAGCATATTTAATATAAATCTCCTTTCAAATGTGACAGTACATGCCAAATGGATTTAAGCTTCTCTCAATGATTTGTAATGTAATATATAGGAATGATTTATGAGAAACTTTCATCCAAAGCACTCAGGGTCTGCAAAGCTAAACACATAAAATCCAGATTGAGATATGTTTGATCATGTCAGTTGCAATAGTATATGTGAGTTCAAGATTAAAAGTAATTTGCCTAAATATTGTTCATTATATTATATTCATTACATTTCACCCAAGGCCACAAAATGGCAGTGACTTGTTGTGGAAAGAACAGGAAATAATTATGACTTCAGAAAGAATGAGGATACAGTTAAAAATTATGTTATAGGCTTTGCATTCTTCCATAAAATGAGTACATTTAAAATGCAGCCTTCTTCTTTATAAGAGTTCTGATGCCTTTACATAAGGTATAGTCAACAAAATGTTGCACATGAAATATTAATGGGACTTGTTTTTCTTTATTAGTTTAAATTAAATAGAACTGTTACTGTTTGTGATAACACACATTCTATTTTTGCAATTTGGAAATTAATAACCACTGTCAGCAAGCTTAAAAATATTTTAGAAACACATATTCATATGTAATGAATAATGGCTGCTAATTTATTGTTCCTAAATGATAATATGAATATATTCACTTACCATTTTCATCTACTGCCTGTACACATGCCCCCTTTGCTAACAATTCCTCAACTACCATCTTCAAGCCATTCTGTGCAGCAATATGAAGAGGTCTAGAAAATGTAATATCTAGATTTAGTAGGTTTTATATATTTCAAAACGTCTATTATAATACTACACACAGTTTGTTCAAGTGCTTAACTGCATTAAAACACTATGTGAACTCTGATTGCAAACTGCAAAAATTATATGACACTTTACTATTATAAAAATTGTTAAATAAAAATACATGTTAATTAAAATTATACTCACGTTTGCAATGCATTGTTTTTTGCATTAATAAGGCTCGGTTCTTGTATCTTGTCAAGTATCAACAAGGCACATTTTTCATGACCCTGGAAAACAAACGCACACACTATATCTAACTATATTTGGAACATTCTAGAACACACAGGCTTTTAAAATCTGATCTTAGTTAATTATTAAGGAAAGTCTAGCAGATGTGAGAACAGAGATTTCCATCTGAAAACTTTGGAAATGCATTAAGCTGAAATAATGAGATGCTTTTATTGAAATGTATTTATTAGTTTATTAGAACTTTTCATTCCTTCTAATTGTAGAACTTATAGCTTGTCTATATTTCCTTCCCCTGCCAGTGATGTACTGTGGGTGGAGGTTGGGGAAACAAACAAGCTACAAGCAGAAGAAATGAAAAATACTGAAAGGCCACCTAACTTGTTCAAGCTTCCTAAATGCATGTTGTTATTGCATACCTCTTAGTCACATGCCTCTTGTTTTCTACTTAGCCAAAGCCAACACACTGCAGATGGGGGTGGGGAGATAAAATCAGTTACAGTAAATCATGATATTCAAGCAAAGGGGAAAAATGATGTCAATTGTTCTTCAGATTTAGAGAGTTTTCCTTGCTCTGTAAGTTTCCTCTATCACCATTCCTACTGTTGATTGTTTGACTCAGTAATGTCTGACTGAAAGAAAATCCAAGAATTGTAAAAACTACTGTTATAAAGCTGGGCTGTTGTTGTTTTTAATTCACTTTACCTTACTTTATCTTATTTAAAAGATTTCTTTTGACACCCATCTTAAACAAACTCACAATAATAAAACCATATAAAATAGCCATAAAATAATAATTATTAAACCATAAGATCAAATAACAGGAGTTCCCTAGGATAAGACAGAGTGACTATTGCTCATTGTATGCAGGATTATTTCTCTTAAGAATATAATAGTGAAGATTCACAGGAGCGGATAAGTAAATATATATATGGGAAAGCTATCTTGGGTTATGGGTTCATACTAAAATTAGAAATTCTCAGAACTAACAAGGAGCAAACAAAATCTACATCATTATCTACAAGCTAAACAATTGTATTCTAAACTACGATTTGTTTACATCTTACATCAATGGAACATTCAATTTTAAAAATGCAGTATTATGGGGCTCTTTTCAGACTGTTAGCAGACAAGTCAATCTTTTCCAAAATCTGGCATTATGTTCTTTTTCCTATTTCTTTCTTTTAGCCTCAACCCTAGACATCGAATAATTCATAACCAAGAGGAAGAGTAGTTATCACTGGATTGTTTTAAATCTCTCCATTTTTATTACTGTCATTTTTATGAATGCAAAATGTGAAAGTATCCCAGGATTCCGGTGATATTTAACTAACGCTACATTACTAGGAAAATAATTTGCTATTAAAATGTGCAGTGCACAATATGGACATAAATTCTTGTGGGAATCAATCAGTAGGGCATAGGATTGTGGAATTTCAGTGTTGCCATTTCTAGGGCATAGAATATACAGGTAGTCCTCATCTTCCAGTTGCCTTGTTTAATGACCACTCAAGTTACAAGTGGTATAACATTTTTACAACCAATCCTCATGTTTACAACTGTCTCATTATATGGTCATGTGATCACCGGTTGAGTTCTTTGCAACTGGCTTGTAACAAGTAGAGTTAATTAAGTTTAAGTTTACTTTATTGCCATTGCACCTCGTACAATGAAATTAAATGCTATCTTCAATGTACATTATACATAAAAAAAGAAAACAAAAACACATCCTTCACATTCTATAAATTGAATTGAAAACCCCTGGTATTGCATTAATATTGCACTATACAGTAGAATTGAATATAGTTACTGCTCTGGATAGAAGGTGTTTTTCAGCCTATTTGTCCTTCTTTTTATTGTCCTGTACTATCTGCCAGATGATAATAGTTCAAAAAAAGGGTGCCCAGGATGAGATGGATCTTTAAGAATGTTTTGAACTTTCTTAAGGCAGCGGGAGC
>JANHFT010006468.1:272076-297558 GCA_032467955.1 Pseudoxenodon macrops
GGTTTTTAACTTTTGTATTGTGTGTTTTTATTGCTGGCTGTGCACCGCCCTGAGTCTTTCGAGAGAAGGGCGGTATACAAATTTAATAAATAAATAAATAAATAAATGGTTATTTGGTACTGTTGTTTGAATTTTGTTAAACTGTCCAAAGTCATCTGGAATGAGGCAGCTTACAAATTATATTGCTCAAACAATCCATTTTTATTCCATATTTCACCTTTTTTAAATTTCGAATTCTGAACATCCATAAGCCTGCATGGTCAACAATTTATATGTGACATAATTTCTTCTAAATTGTTTTAGAGATAAATGTATTTATTTATTTATTCATTTAATTAATTGATTACATTTATTTGCCACTTTTCTCATTTCAAAGCAACTCTGGGAGAGTTACACACATTAAAAGTATTAAAATCACAAAAGATAAATTTCAATAACAATAAAAATGGAAATAACAATGAAAAATAGAATTATAGTTAAAAGATAGGAAGGGATGGAACAGGTTGCGCAGAGGGAGAGGTGATGAGCCTGTTAACTCATCAACCATCCACAGTGTGATGCTCCCTCATTGGGGTCCAAGCCATCTGGCACAACCAGGTTTTCAGGCTCTTGCGAAGATCAGAAGGATGGGAGCCGATCTCACCTCAGGGGTAAGATGTTCCAAAAGGCAGGAGCCATTGCAGAGAAGGCTCTTCTCCTGAACCCCACCAGCTGGAATTCCCTGACTGATGGAGTCTGCAGCATGCCTCCTTTGCTGACGCAAATGGGGCAGGCCAGTCCCAGTGGGTGAGATGGTTCCTCAATAACCTGAACCCATGCCATGCAGGGCTTTAAAGGTAATAACCAACACCTTGAATTGTACCCAGAAGCAAACTAACAGACAGTGCAGCTTGGTGTAACATGGGCCCCTCTCGGGGTGCCAAGAACTACCCATGCTGCTGCACTCTGCACCAGTTGAAGCTTCTGAATCTTTTCAAGGGTAGCTTCATGTAAAGTGCATTGCAGTAGTCCAGACTACAGATGACCAGGGTTTGAAAGACTGTTTAACATTTTGTTGCTACTATTCCAAAATAATAAAGTAACAAGTTCTGATATTACTGATGTGTTCCCTCATCTGTTCTTTCCTAGTAGCATACTACAAAGGATCAGAATTTTATATTCCACATTACTTAGAGGATCAGTGGATAATGAATAATTAAAACTGTATTTAAGAATGATATTATATGAATAGATTATATAATAGTTTCTCTTTTAAAAGGTATATTTATTAAAGACAGGCAACTTGATGGGGAATTTCAAGATGTGCAACTGCTGATATACCGTATTTTTCGGTCTATAAGACACATTTCCCTCCCCAAAAAGTGGGTGGAAATGTCTGTGCGTCTTATACAGTGAATGTTACCGAAGTCCCGCCTACCTGCTGGCCTCCACCCTTCGGCTTCTGCCTCCCAGCAATTTGCCTCCTTGCAGCAAACAGCCTGGTCAGCTTCAGCACACCCTGATTTAGCATGAGCAGCTGATTGGCAGTTGGATCAGCCTCCTGGAATACCACCGATCAGGCGTTCCAGGTTGCGAGGATTGCAAAAATGGGCCGCCGCCTATTGCCGCCTCCACAGGCTCCATTTTTGACCTCCGCACATCCTGTTTTTGGCCTCCACAGGTCCCATTTTCAATCTGTTCCAGGCGGTGGGGATTGCCGTCGCCTGGAACAGGCCAAAAACAGGATGTGCGAAGGCCAAAAATGGGGTGTGTGGAGGCAACAATGGGTGACAATGGAGATGATGGGCAGCGGCGATCCCCGCAGCCTGGAACACCTGATCGGCAGTATTCTGAGAGGCCGGTCCAACCACCAATCAGCTGCTCATGCTAAATCAGGCTGTGCTGAAGCTGACCAAGCTGTTTGCTGCAAAGAGGCAAATTGCTGGGAGGCAGAGGCAAATTTGTTTTTTCTTTCTTTTCCTCCTCTAAAGCTAATCTGCATCTTAGAGTCCAGAGTGTTTTATAGTCCAAAAAAATACGGTAAATATCTTGCAAGTAATGTTTGTTGAAAATATAGGAGGTAAAACTAGAAGAGAGAGTCTACAATAAATGGGTGCGGGATAAATTAATGAGGCTTGTCTACAAAAGTGAATGGCAAGTATGAAAATACATTGAACAGACTGGTCATATAGAAAAAATTAATGAAATTGAATTGCAAAACAAGTATCTAAAGAAATAGATATTGGAATGAAATGAAAAGGAGGAAAAAAATAGAGAAAGATATAGCTGGAGATCCTAAAAAAAGAGAGATGGCAAGTTTAAAGATTTTATTTGAAGTGATGTGTGGGTAGAAGCAAGGATAGAAAGCTATGGAAAAGTACAGAGAAATCTACTCAGTGTAAACTAGATTTACTTAGATTTTCTTTTCTTTTCACTTATTTGTAATCCTCTAACTCACTACTTCTCAACTTTTTTTGTGATTTGCTTAATGTTGCTTATTCTGTAAAGGAATACCGTAATACACATATCTGTGTGTGGAGTGTATATGTGTGAATGCATGCATGCTTCTGAACAGTAAATTCCTCCTTTGTGCTTTATTTACAGAAACAGAGTGGTTGCTTAGACCTTCTGATATATTTTCTTCTCTTTTCTTACATATGGGTTATCACTTTTTCTTTTGCTTTCCCTCCAACTCTCAACAGCTTCTCTCCTGTCTTCTGCCTTTTTGTCTTGATGTTTTCTTCTACTGGCCTGCCTTTCTTCTAAGGAAGTTGCCAATTAACCCTTTACCTGGATTCCGCCCAAATAATAAACAATCTACTCACTCAGCAAAGATAGGAAGTTTGAAAGATCTGCAGACGTCATAAACAGAAGTAATAAAGATGGCTTTTTCTTACCTAACAGATAAACCTATATAATGACATCAAGTTATGTTCAGTACCTAGGAAGTAATTCCTTACCTACAGTCCCTACATGCCCCTTTTCAGCAGCGATGGTAAGTGGAGTTTTCCCTGAATTATCTGCAGCATTTACTTGTGCATTGTGACTTAAAAGTAGCTGCAAGCATTCCACATGATCAGCAAAGGCTGCTGCATGAAGAGGAGTTCTAGGAAAAAATGGAACATAGAAACATTTGACTAATTGGGTGATTTATTATTGCCATCATTTATTTTTATTTATTTCTAATTCATCTCTGAATCTAATATTTCAGGAAAAATATATTATCATTTAGAATAATAAAGTATTATTCACAGGTAAAACAAAATTCAGCACAGAACAAAAGCCACAAAAAGACAGGGATGCTCAATAGCAACATAAATCTGATTCCTTCAAATGTTAAAGAAAAGGGATAGATATTTAAAAATTACTTAAAAGGAGACAGGTGTAAGTAACCCTAACCCTTATAAAATAAAAGGCACAGAAATTTCCCAAAGTGAGGAGCCACAACAGACAAAGCTTTATTATAAATTTTCTGTGTAGAATTCTTTATGAAGGAAGTCAATACTTGGTTTTAGCGGAGTTCAGCACTAATTATCAACAGTATCACGTGCCATCACTCTGCTGAATACCTAATTCCTATAGTACTGTTTTAGGCTAAAGATGTAGTAGGCTGTATTTCTATTATCCTTCTCATCTCATCTTTTCATTTTTCATTCTTTTTCATCTTTCCTACTATCTTATCCTATTGGTATCTTATGATTTATCACTTGTTTGTATCTTACGATTAATGATTGTAATTATGATTTATGATCTATGCCCTATCACTTTATTGTATGATTGAGAGGTAATGCACTGAAAACAAGTTACTGTGTCCAATCACACTTGGCTAATAAACTCTACCCTTCTCGTTCCTTCTATTCATTTATGAAATTGGTAACCCCAGCTTTTTAAGTGTTGACTAGTTTTATTTCAACCCATTAAATACAATCAGTTTGGTATTTCTTCACTGAAGCAAATGTCTTTGACTTGGTGGAAATCTTTATTAGTGGAATGGAGACTGCTATTCCTTTTATTTCCTCTAGCAATTCCCTTTGAAGAGTTGGGTGAGGTAAGTGGGCCATGGGATACTCAATAGGGAGGAAACGTGAAAATGTTTTTTCGTTCCATTTTACTGACAGGTGAAAGGCTTCTCCATTAATAAATGAATACAAACCTCTGCCTCCATTTTTAAATGGAACTACTGTATAATTCATTATAAATAAAACAAATTAATAAACTACACAACATTTCATCAAAGTAATTCTTACCTTCCTTTTTCATCTTTGCAATTAACAATGCCACCACCAAATGCCCCAATGAGTAGTGAAGCACAATTTTCATGATCATTTATTCTGTTAAGGAAAGATATTATTTAATTCCATGTAATTTATTTCATTAATTTGATAGCATAATTCAACTGGATTTCCCTGGGTTTACTTTCAATACAGGATTGCCATTATACTTCAGTCCAGAATTTTGGTAGCCTGGATTTATAGCTTTGTCCATAGCATAATTTGCCCAGTAAAACATGTACATTTTATAAATCATAACTGAACTAGTTCACTGACCTTTACATATTATTCTCCTTAGAACTGCCTATATGTTCACATGCATTAACAAAGAACCACTAATGTACACAAACCACACTCCATTGGCTTTTTCAGAAATTACAATAAATGCATATGGGATCAGAGGGGGGAATCAAAACATGAGTGATGACAGTTCCCACTTTCTTTTTTCTTTGTACATTCACTTTTCCATTTATATATATTACATACTGTATATAGACCTCCTATAATTCTTAATAGAAATATGTGAAATGACTTCCTTAAAATATGTTCATTTAAAGCAAGGTGTTATATATATATATATATACATATATACAGGAAAGCTATAATAAGAAACAAATATATATATATATATATTTGTTTCTTATTATAGCTTTCCTGTTCATGTAACTCTGGCAGTCTGGGATGCTGCTTTCATAGCTGCTTAGCAGCAATAACAGACAAAGCCACAATAATACATTTACAGACAAGGGAGCTAAATACTGAAAAAGTTATGTGATGTACTTTGACTACATCAGTATTATTAAGGATAATAACATTAATAACAACAGACATTGGTTGAAGAGAGATTGGGAGTTCTCAACATAGTATCACTAATCAAGCAACATCACTGTCACTAAGTAAGTCTTCTACAATTTTTTCCCAGTAATCAAACACCTACTCAGTTGTCATGAGTTAACGCTAAAAACTCTGTAATAAATATGTTCATGTGCAAGGTGTTCCAAGACTTTTTCCAGTTTCTGATCTGTGCCCATTTAATACTTGGATAGTTGATCAACAGAGAATATTGGACTGTAGGCTATAGATATTAGCCTTAAAGTAATGGCCACACCACTTTTGTACTATAGGCAAAAAATGAAAATAATTATGACCATGTCTCATTAATGTTAAGTTCAAGTCAAAGCCATCTTTTCTTTTGCTTTTATTAAAATCCTCAGAGCACCATTTGAAATTAAAGTTTATAGTACAGAAAAACTGGCAATCAAAACTACATACATTATAATGAAAATGGTTCATTTCCTAGAAGAGAAATTTGCTGAGAAGGCATTTTAATTGCTTGTAACTGTGTGCATGAGTGGATTGGGGACTAATATTATAAAAATAGAACTATCTCAAAGCTTTATTATTTTTACATTCCAGCTTAACTTGGCACACAGCCTAGGCTATAGGAAGTGAAATTTACTGCTATTTCTACTTACACCGCACAGTGCAATGGAGAAAAAGAGTTTCCATGAAAGTTGCGAAAAGCTTTGTGTTCCAACAGTACCTCTATACAGTTTTCATTTCCTGTAAGAGATCAGATGATACTTTCAAGTTCCAAAACAAAAGAAGTGCTTAGTATTGTCAAAAGAACTATGCTTTATGGTTCAGTTCGATACTGATTCTCTGAAGATACTTTATCCAGAATGAAAACGGCACCCTCTGTTTCAAGTCAGCATATTGCTCATGCTGACTAGAAGAAACGTCTCCAAAGTGGTTGAATTGAAGGTACAAGTTACTAAACCTGAGATAGTCTGCATATGCTTTGTGATTCCCACTTTTTAAAAATAAAATAATTTTATTCATTTGGCAATATAAAAAAGTCACTGGGACTGCTGTTTGGGAGGGCCACAATTCCATCATATTGCTCAATACAAAGCATCAGTGTGTTCAAAATACATACAGTCCCCAGTTTAAGAATGTCCCTAGGTCTGTTCCTTAAATCAAATTTGTATGTAAGCCAGGAGAGCATTATTGTATAATACTGTCTAAGTAGTATGTAAAGAATTGAACCATTGTGAATTTAACTTGAATCACTGTATATTTAACTTAACTATAAGTCATCCTTAAACTGGGGTTTTCTTAACCTGGAGACTAGTTGTATTGCAATACAGTGGCAGGGAAGGGGAAATTCCCACCAACGGAAAAACTGCTTAGAGCTTCAGTGTTAGATTGAAAACTGGACCATTCTCAAGAAATTGGGTCAGCTGTCAAATGGAGACAATGCGGATCATAAAGACATGCTGTTGATCAGGGAATGGTGCCAAATCTCTAATAATTTACAACAAGATACAATTATTGTTTTAGAAGCTCTGTAATCTCTCTTTGCATGCAATTTCCACACCAAACTTAATAGCCAGTAATAAATATCTGCTTGGCATAAAAGATTACCGTTATAAGAAGCCCAGTGCAATGGTGTATAATTCTGATTATCTTTAAAATTGTAGTCTTCCGAAAGTGCCAACTGCATTAATTCACTCAGCCATGTGGCATGACCACGAGCTGCTGCATAATGTAGAGGTGTCCTGCCTCTGGCATCCTTACACAGAATTAATACTTCTTGTTCCAACAGCATCTGAATGCATTCCTCATGCCCTGTCATAATCTTTTTCCAATAAAATTTAAAAATTAGATTCATTTTAGTAAAGTATGCCTTTCATCTCATAAAGCTATGCAAGACAATCAACAATCCTAAATAAATATAAACAAAAACTGATTCTTTTTTAGTAACTGAAAAAGCTTGTCTGAAATATTAATGATAAAGAGTTAGGTTGTTTCTGGAATAAAACATATTCTACGTGGGCAGTCAGTGACAAAGATTTTTTTTACTAACTTGCATATATGGGAACATGGACATTGGATACTGTTTTCTCTAAAAATTTAATGAAAATAAATACTTTTCAGAGTGTTCTTTATACTGCATCAAGGGTCCTTCCACACCAAGAGCCCTTAACATTACCGGTACAAACCCAACAACTTTTAAAAGTGTTGCAAGCATTCTTGGAATGGTGACATTTTTGGTGAACAAATAAAAAGTTAATGGTGATGATGCATCTTAAACTGTTAGAAATTGTTTTAATTTTTCCCCATGCATTCTTGGAAATATAAGAAAAAAATTTAAAATTGGGCTACTTGAAAACAATAATGATTAATTAAATAAATATGAGGATGAGGCATCTTTGAAAAACATGTTCCAAGTATTCCATTATTTAAATTTGAAAAGTAGAGGAACGACTTAGAAAATTAGATATGCTAAATACACCGACATATGTCAATAGGCATACACAATCTTACTCTAAACCCACTTTGCTTTGCATGAAGGATTATTGACAAAACCTATATGTAAAGCTATAAGCAAGGGCCCCCAACAAAAGGACTGTCTTTCTTCTAAATGTCATGAAGCCTTTGTACTAACCGATTAAAATTTAGATTACCAAAATTCTGCCTCTCTACCTAAGAAACTTGATTGCATCTCCATAAAGGCAGTTTTCTGATCCCTTTCCCAATGCTAACATATATTTAACTCTAATTATGACCAAACACTTCCTCCAGGATAGTGCTATATAACTGTGGACTGCACAGTATTTGCCATATTTTCTTCTCCAATCATATCCATTCTTTTATAAAACACTGCTTTAAAAAAAAGGACTAATTGAGACATATAATACAGCAGTTTCCAGCAAAGGTTTGCAGATCACTGTTGCTTGACCTAAGCAGCTTGCATTCAGAGACTTACATGATATATGTTAGAATCAAAGTCAGTTTTAGTGTTCTGTATTCTTCTCTACCATTATTAGGCATATGTGCAATTGAAAAAACATATAGCAGAAACACAGGATAAAATGAGAATTTACCCCTCGATGTAAAGCAGTACATCCCAGGATATCAACTGCATCAACGGATGCCTCTTTTTCAAGTAACAAAGAAACAGCGTCTATGTGCCCATAAGCCACAGCTAGCATCAGTGGAGTTCTAGAAAATGAGAGGCCCATAGCTGTCATTATATATTCCTGTTTGTGACTTTATTCAATGTATTATCCAAAAGTATTTGCCATTTCTCCAAACACTGCAATATCCATTAGTTACTATATATGTTGCCAGAGGATAGCTAGATTTGGTAATATTGGAGGTTCATAAAGCATTAATATTCAATCTTTGTCCATTATCTAAAAACGAGCAGCAAAATGTTTATCTCTGATTAGTTGCTTTTACCTAGTTCTGCATCTCCTAACTTAATTGTTTCTGTTTGGGTATTCTTAACTCTAAAATGAACATAAAAGGAATAGACATCAATCCAACCTACAGTTATGGAAATAAAACAGTATGTTAAATTTCTATCCCAAATATCTCCCACTACCATTAACTTTAAAAAAATAAAATCAAAATATAGTAATAACACTATACATACATAAATAAAATAAATCTATAGCTGATGATAATAAATAAAACCATTGCTAAGATTTTTATTTGAAATGAGACTGCATTTTAAAATCCTCCATATTATCACTGAATCGTTTATTTGTAAAAGGCTATGCTTAATTCTTAACCTTATTTTTGAAAAAAATCAATGTAAAGTTCAATCTATGGAACAGGTCAGAGTCTACCTAAAAAGGTTTATGTGGAAACATTTCCCCATATCTATTTGGGAATTTGTCCATTTCAAATTTGTCCATTATGGGAGGAAATGGATAGACAAAAAGTTGTGGTAGTTCCATTCTATCCTATTACCCATAACATATGGCTATATTTATGAACCAGCTTCTAGATTTGAATTTTTTGTCACACACACTGCAGTATTATCAGAGTCAATTTATAAAATCTAGAGGGGAAAAATGTTTTCTGCCCTTCAGCAATTTACAGCTGTATGTTCTCAGGGGAAGAGGCATGGGGAAGCCAGAGACAGATTCACTGCATACAGAAATATCTGCTATTTTTCTACATGCACAAAGATTTTTATTTTTATTATTTACTAGATTTTTATCCCATTTGTGTTGCTTTTGAAGCTGCTGATGGTGCAAACATACCTAATCCTACTCCTTCCTCCTATTTTTCGCACAGCAACCTTGAGATGTGGGCTAGGCTAAAAGAGAGGATCTGACCCAAAGTCTCCCAGCTGCCTTTTCTGGCTTAAGCTATAGGATATAATCATATATACAAGAACTTAGTCCAAAAAGAGTGATTCACAGAGAGGTAGAGTAGGGCCATCTTTCATGATTCTGGTTCATATTAATAGGAGACACATTCAATCTGCATTCCTAAAGAGTCCTTTGCTTCAAACTTTTATTCTCACTACAATTTGTCTAAGATGTAAAATAAAGAACACACTTCTGGCATCTAGCATGGAGTAGAATGCTTTCTATAGCAGAAATCCCAGAGAATATCTACTGGACGTACATTGGCAGCAGAACACCAATTATAATCTCATTTCCTTAGGGTTGCTGCAAATTTGCTTTTTCTATTTCTTGCCTCATGCAGGCTTAACCATGATTCTTGTCCTTGGTTACCAGTTTCTTACAGCTGTAACGGTTGTGTCCAACTGCTTTTATCCTCTTTGACTCCAGTGTTATTAGCTGAGGAACTGATAGCAGCACCATTAACTGGTTAGCCATGGCATGGGAAGGTGATCCTTACCTTAATTTAAAGATATTAAATTAACTTCTGAACATCCTTGAACGAGGACATAGCCACGATTGATATCTAAGTGTTACTGCTTAAAATGATCTCAAGGTCACTCAAATTATAAATTTCAAAATGAAATAAACTTACTGTCCTTTGGCATCCACTACGTCAGGGTTATCTGTTACTTCTAATAAAAGTCGTAGACATGATGTATGCCCATTGATGACTATAAAGGGGAAAGACATACTTTAAATGTTTTTCAAATAAAAGCTGTGAAAGAGTCAAACTTGTATCAAGTAATATTTAGGAGAATTTTTTTTTGAATAATCCATTAAAAAAGAAAAATATCCCTATATATTCATTCCTGAAGTTCATCTTATAAAATTTAATTCACATTCATTAATTGTTTAATTATTTAATGCTTATTCTCCAAAAATATTGATTGCCATTAGGAAGAAGAGCCAAAATATATTGTCTTTGATGGGATGAGAGAATAGAGGGTTGAGAAACGACATTTATATTTTTCTACATGCATTACATTTTTCAAGATTGTTTTCAACACTGCAGTTGCATCCAAAGGCATATGGAAAATAGCAGCAGCAACAATTTAGAGTTTCTACTATAAATAAACCATACCTAATTATAGTCAAATATGGCCTGCTTCAATTGTTATTGGTGGACAATGTAAACCTGTATTTAGCCAACAGAGGTCTCTATCAGGCCATGCTAAGATAACGACCATTTCAATATAAAATAATATACAGTACTTGGTTTATTTGTTAACTACTCTAAAAATAAATGGCAAAGTTCTAAACTATGGCATAAGGAAAATTAAGTAGGTATATCCAATTACAGATGTGCTGATCTAAATTCAAAATGCCTAACAGCAAGTACAACTCAAGAGGAGAAATAGATCTAATTCACAGCATGCTGACATCACCAACTGGATTCTGGTTCAGGAGGGGCAGAATTCTGAACCTAGGAATTTGTTCTAAGGACTAGAACTTGAGTGGATCTTCATAGGCCAATCCAATTTTGGTTATGCTAAGCTTTCTTCATTTCAGTGATATAATTATGAAATGTTGGGGTACCATTTGGTTAGACAAAATGATCATGCACAACTAGGGGTCAGAAGATCTGTAAACCTATTACTGCTCAACCCTGCAATAAATCATGATAATTTGATGAATTGGTAATAAGATTCAAGGATCATGATTCACTATAGTTGCCTGGTCATACACTATCTGTTTTCGGAATACAGGTATTCCTTGATTTAACAACCATTTATTTAGCTATCATTTGAAGCTACAGTGACACTAAAAAAATTGACTTACAACTGGTCCTCACACTTACAATTGTAGTGTCCCCATGCTCATGTAAGCACAAGCCAGGTGCTACCAACAGGCATGTATTTATGATGGTTGCAGGATCCGTTTGTGTGTGTGTGTGTGTTTGTGTGTGTCACATGACCACCATTATGACTTTCCCAGCTGGCTTCCAATAAGAAAGTAAATGGGGGAAACTGGATTTGTTTAATGACTGTGTGATTCATTTAATGCCCAGTTATTCACTTAATGACTGTGCCATAACAGATTGTAAAATTGGGCACAATCATGGGATTACTCACTTATCAACCATAGTGCTTAGCAAAGGAAATTCCTTGTTCCAATTGTTGTAACAAATCAAGGACTACCTGTAAGAAATTGTGCTTACTTTTTTTCTTCATTTTTAGAGGTTTAGTAAAATTCCTTTTTAGCATGGCTCATTAAGAAGGAAGGAGGATTTCCAGTGGGGGGAAAAACTTCAGAGATTTTCACTCTTATATTTTCTTATTCATGAAGAACTCACGTGAAATAGTAATTTTCTAAAATTGCTATAATTTGTTTCTCTCTTCAACCTGAATTATTATGTAGAACTTTGAGGTCACACAATATACAAAGTGACCTCAGCAAACAGCAGGAACAGTTGCAAATTACAACTGTAAATTACAGTTTGCAATTTTTGCTGCAGTTCTCTCCCACTACTCTAAGGAGTAAGAATTTTTTTATGTTTAAAAAGGAAGCAAACTTTGTCAAAGCTGATATCCCCATGAGCTTTTCTGCATACCATTCTTTTTAACTGTAGTCAGTGTATCAAAATAATAGCATCTCACCTACCTGAGGCATGGAGTGGTGTTCGTTGTGTGACGTTATCTTTCACTGTGACAGAAGCACCCTGGTTGATGAGTGCTTCAACACATTCCATGTGTCCTTTAAATGCAGCAAGGTCCAGGGCAGTACGTCCTTTTTCATCTCTAATATCTAGATCTATTAGTGACTGAAGTAGCACTTCTAATGCTTCATGGTGACCATTATAGGCCTAGGAAATAAAATGAGGTACTTAAGACCAGTGATTTTCAAACACTGAGAATACACCAAGATTTCTCCTGATATGAAAACTGAACAGTGAGGAAAGCTCATTAGTCTCCTGAAACCTGTTTCACAATGTGGAATTCACAATTCAAAATAAACTATACTTTTCAGGGTTTTTCTCTGGAATTGCATTTCTGTAGGAATGTTAAACTATTAAAAATTAAATGAATTTAGAATAATTTTTGGAAATAAGTAATACGTACATCCTAATAGAAAAGAATTTTAATTGGGTGACAAACATTTTGTAAAATTTTAAAATGTTTTTATAACCTACACCAATCCAAAAGAACCCTGGGAGGCATATAGCATCAAACAAGAAAGAAAACAGAGAAATGGAATACTAATAAATACTTAAATCCAAGAACCATCAACAAGTACACTCTCTAAACCCCCACCCCCAAAAAAGCTAAGATAAAGTCTCAGCTAAAAGACAGGGTAGATGCCACAGTCAGTCAGCCGGACCAGAAGCTGAAGGAAAAGTTTTAATCAGTTTACATAATCACAGCAAAATGGAAGCTGCACATACTTTGGGGGTGGGGTGGGGATACTTCGTAAGCTGTTCTGTGTATATATTTCTGTACATGTGGTAATGAATATTGGCTGACTATTTTGCAAAAAACTCCTTGGAACAGTTTGAGGGGGCAGCTAAGCAATGGGCAAATTAACTGTAAATAACATATAAACAATTCAATTTAAACCTTCAAAGGTTTCTCAGATTCCATAGGATCTGTGGCCCATTGGATCATCATTTCAGAGATATTGACTCAACTAAACAGAGAACTAGAATGACCATGGGTGGCAAAAAAAAAAATTCAGTTGGAGCTGGAGTGAGTTTTGACTTCCTATTGACTTCCCCATTGAATTTCCTTGTGGGAAATTGGTAATGAGCATTGGAAATCTTCCTTCCTTCCTTCTTCTCTCCCTCCCTCCTTCCCCTTCCCCTTCTCAAGGGGCAGGTAGCTGATGGCAGCTGATGGCAGCTTGGCAATGCTGAAGCAGCCACAGATTCCCCAGAGTCATTGACTGAAATAGAAATTGAACAAATAAAAAAAAATTAAAAATCCATTCTCTTTGTAGTAAGAGGTCCCAACATTCTGTAAGTTAGCCCATTTGAGATACTTTGGTTGAAAACATTTTTCCCTGAGATGCATAATTTCATCCAGTTGAAGGTTACAGATTATAGATTCGTGATGGTGAACCTATGGCACGCGTGCCACAGATGGCACGCGGATCCATATTTGAGGGCACGCGAGGCGTTGCCCTATGTCAGCTACAGCGCACTGGCCAGCTGATTTTCACTCTTCCCGAGGGAGGGGAGGATATTTTCGCCCTTCCCAGGCTTTAGGAAAGCCTCCAGAGCCTGTGGAGGGCGAAAAATGGCCTAACGGGCCTACCAGAAGGCTTTAGTGAGGCCTGCACACATGCGTGGGGAGGGGAGTGCGGGGGTGGTGCTTGTGTGCGCATGCACGGGGGGAGGGCATTGCATCATGGGTGTGGCCATGCGTGCACATGACCCCCCCGCGCTCCCCCCACTTTTGGCACGTGATGGCAAAAAGGTTAGCTATAGATATTCCTTAAATGAATAATTTGAACATAGTAAACAATTCTTGAATTTATTATTCTACCTAGTAGCATATTTATATCAGCCCCCAAACTAGCTTAACTAAAACTGACTTCAACTCTTTCCCCATCTCTAAGAGGAGGGTTCTGCTTTAGACGGTGTTAGCTTTCATGCAATAGCAATGTTTTCACTTGGGGCTCTTGGGCTTTGAATTCGGCTAGAGAGATATGCCTCAAAGAAAACAAGTCTCATCATAAGTAATAACCAGTATATTTTAGATAAGAAACAGAAGGCTACTTGATCTTATTAGAACAGCATTTAGCCCAACCTATACTTACAGCTAAATGCAAAGGACTTCTTGCTGATGTTGAATCTGATTCCTCAAAAAAGTTATTTGTTTTCTCCAGAAGCTAGAACAAACAAAAGAAGGAAATTATTTATATCTATGGCGAAGAGGTAAAGTACATAACATGTATATTTAACATATGTCCCCTGAGTTAATAAGAAACACTAAACCTAGATGGAAGGGAATTGATTTTGTTCTTCCCTAAAACTTTTCCTGTCTTCTAATTTGCTCTGAAACACTGGGGATTCTTCAGAACATTGGAGAAGTTATGCAGAGATTGCAAAGAAGATAGTGATAGCAACATTTATATTACATCTTTATTTAAACAACTCAAGGCTGGATACAGAATTGCCCCACCTACTTTCTCCACAACAATAACCCTGTGAGGTATGACTGGCCTAAAATCACCCAGATGGTTGAAAGAAGATCTCACTGTCTTCTAGTTTCTAGTTCAGCACCTTAGACTAAACTGGTTCTCAGTTATTAATTATCTTTTGTTCTTTAAATTTCTCACCTTTTTCCCAAATCATATCAACAACAATTATGGCTTCCCCTCTTTTTCCTTTCTCTTCACACACTCAATTATATCCTCATTCATTCTCTTTCTAACCAGAACCTTTCAAAGCATTTCTTCTGTAGTGCTTCCTCACTTTGCTTTTTAATCTACCTTCAGTCAGTCATATCTTCTTGACTCAATGTTTTCTTGTTTTTTGCATTCAACTATTTTTAGGTTTTTCCTGACATACCAGGCCCAGTTGACTTGGTTCCAGAAAACAAGTCCAGAAGCACACTTTTATAAGTAAAAAGTACTGGTATTGCTTTTGACAAATATTCATTCATTACAACAGATCACATATTATCCATTATTTTTTATATTTCTTCTTTTTCCAGCAATTGTCCCATCTTAAGAAAACATTTACCAAATAAACAAAGTCATCTACCTGCTGTCATTTTTAGTTATTTAGGTGTAATTGATACATTAATTTTCAGATTCATACTCTTTTTACTGCATCATACAAATTAACATTTACTACAAATCATATATTTCTCAATAATTTACTGAAGAACAAATCATAAATCTCTAACTCCTTCCACCATTCTTTCACTTCAATTTCATCCCAAATCATTTAATCACTAAATCACTTTTTTTAATGTCATGCATTCTGATGGAAGCTCTTTGTTTAGCCTTCTCATGTACTTTCCAAACAATTTTTTATTCCTCTCAGAATTACCCTACATTTTGTCTGCCTTTTAACATTTAACTTGATTTTTTTATTTCATTCTTTGTAATTATCTTTTTGTCTACATACACATTATAAAACTTTTATTGCTTTTTGCAGCATTTGTTCATTTATGTGGTTAATAATACCATTGTTATTAATGCCTCAGCAAACTGAATTCATTCAAAATGTTGTAATTTCCCCCCAAAACTATTATGGTTATTACATTACCACCATTCACTGGAACACAACATGCAACTATCGTCAACCTATGGATTTCTACTTCATACAAAATCAGAACAATTTAGATTATACTAATTCATATTTTCCGACATGGTTTTAGCCTTTTCATCACTCCACAAGGATGTATTCATCAACTCTGCTCCACAAGATCAGATTACTTGCATTCAGATCTACCGGTATGTATTCTTTTCCTTAACCTTAGTTTCATCAATAATGTTTTTCTTTCATTTCATACATATTACAAATCTGGAGGGATAGCAACATTAGGTGGATGTAGCGGAACATATATATTTTTGGATTCCATCCCTTTAGATTTTTTGTTTATAGACTCCTGTTTTATATATACATAACATATATGTTTAGTGTTTTTTTTCTTTTTAAATTAGACCGATATATCTTCTATGCTTTTTAATCTTATGAATCCTCCTTAAACTGATTGTATCCTACCCACTTTATACTGGATTACAATGTAATAAAGATTTGATTTGATCACATTTTAGTACTTTTAACTTGTAGATCAGTTTATCAGATTACCTAACAGAATTGTATCTGTGCCAGGTGGAAATTCCATACAAATGGTAAGGATAATACCAGCATATTTAGCAAATTTTGTCCAGGATATCAGTAATTTAGTCAAAGTCCTGTTCACCACAAGCACACTCACACTATTCTATTCAAGCTAAGAATACTAATCTAGAGGCTACACACTATTGCCTGTGTGACACCAACTAGTGTGTGCGCAGCGTACTGACACATGGAATGATAATTGAACTGAACACTTTGGGTGGAATGCTGATTGTCACTACGGTACATTTCTTTTCAATCTGTGTGCGACAGACAAGCTGCCACCTTCATTAGAAGGCAGATGCCATCGCCTTTTAAACATTCTTTTAACGTGTTTCAGTTAAGATGTCAAGAGAAACAGACCTCAGCAACAGCTGCAATAGATTTTATTAGATTTTGCCAGTGCATAGTATGAGTATAGTACCATTTGTTTTCAGTTTCATGAGTTATGACTGTATTAATCTCAGGCACATAAACTCTAAAAATAAAATGCCTGCTAACTCTATTCTCGGTCTTTGCTGCTCATTCTCCAAAAGGCTTTCCAAATAAAAAGCTAATTTTATTATTTTAGATTATTTTTATCTCAATCTATGAATATGACCCGGTTCTCCAAGGATCAACGTGAAAACAGTAGAAATCTTTTTTTATACAAAGTGACAAGTTGATTTCAGAGTGAGAAAAAAAAAAGAATGGAGATAGTCATTTTTCATGGGGGGGAAAAATCAAGACTTGGAACTATTTTTTAAAATACGGACAAGCTATTAATCAGAAAGCAGATGAGATATAGATAAATAACAGTTAATTGCTTGCTGCTGAAAATACTGAAATCTGTTGTAAGCAAAAACAGAAACTTAAAACTGAAAGCTCTTTAGGTTTTCAGCTGCACGCAGCAAGAAAATAGACAATGACAAATTTACTGAAAAAATGAAATTAAAAAAAAACTGCTAATAATTTTCTATCTCTTAACAAACTTAGTTTTCATACTAATCGAAGATAAATTACCATGGGAATTTCCTATAATTTTATATGATACTATTAAAATTGATATCCTGGAAAAATGCTTTTGCCAAGTTTTTATATAAATACCTCCAGGCAATAGGATTTGTCAGCCTAAACTGGATCAACATTAGTTCATAATAAGTATTTATTGACACATTTGAAAAAGGAATAATATGCCTTTGGGGAGTACAATTATGACTATGACTCCTCTGTGTTTGTTCTGCAATTATAATCACACAAATTAGGTATCTGAGAGTATGCATATTAAAGCACTAATAAGTTTCCAGTTTCACTGGTGATGGGCCTCGGAGCTTGATGTTCTCACCCTTCTGTTTAACTTCTAACCAAAACAATTGGGAGAGGTCATCTATCATTTTAGGGCAGGATTCCATAAATTAGTCAATGTCAACCCCGAAGCTTGAGGAACTACCCACTATTGCTATTGTTGTTGATATATTGTATCAATATAACTATGAATATTCTTATTCACATTGAAGTAGAATTAACTTATTTCCAAGTCATCAATAGGGGTAGTTGTACAATCTAAAACCTCATGAAGGAGTTGTGTGCTGAAGGTTTTGGAGCTCTTTGGTTTAGGGTCTGGTACCATCAATATATTGTTGATACCCAATTGTAGGTTTTGCCCTAAGCCCCTCCAAGCAATGCTGTTGATGTTCTCTCCCAATTTTTGAGGATGTACAAGTCTGGTAGAGAGAAACAGACTCAGGCTCTATTTTGACCATGTTTTTGGACCCCCCCAATTCTGGGAATTCTACTTCTTCTGCTTGGGAGTGTATTTCCCCATTTGAAACTAGTGTGCAGCCTGTGGAGTTTCTTGGATTCACATTTCCTGCTCAAAAAATGGTGGCAACTATGACGAAGAAGGCCTTTGCAGAGATTCATCTAAGCCTAAGACATAGTCTTTGCACTTGTGCCTAGTTCAGGATAATCCTCCAGATAGTCAAGCACCTCTTTGTGATCTCACAATTGGACAATGCATTTCTAAATGGTGGTTACCCTTAAAGATGACTCAGAAACTGCAGCTAGAGCAGAATGCAGAGATGCAAAGAGTAATGGGCACACCTCAGAATGCCTGTGTGACATCATTGCTCTATGAGCTACATTGGCTGATACGGTTTCTGGGTGCAATTCAAGATGTTGGTTATCTTTAAAGAAAACCAATCATCGTATGACTACCGTGTTTCCCAGAAAATAAGACAGGGTCTTATTTTCTTTTGACCCCCAAAATAAGCACTTGGCCTTATTTTTGGAGAGATCTTATTATTTTTGAGGTGCAGGAGGCAGCAAGTGTGGTCACCTCATGGCTGCTGCTGTGTTTTGGGGAGAGCTTATTTTCGGGGGACGGCTTATTTTAGCGCATGCGCTCAAAAGCCTGATTTGGCTTATTATCAGGGGAGGTCTTATTTTCAGGGAAACAGGGTATGAAACACCATTGAACATACTATTGCTGATCACTAAGGGCTCAAAAGAATTAGGAGAATCAAGAATGAATTCATTGTAAAATGAAATTGTTTTTAACATAGTAAAAGCAGACTACTGTAATGCTCACTTATCCATTAGTGCTTAGCTCTGGTAATTCACATATTTAAGGAATTGTTGACCTCTCAAAAATCTTGTCATTCTTTTTCATGCTGAGATACTATTATGACAGCACAACTACTTTTTTTTTAACTTCTGGACTGTGACATTTGAAAGATAGTCAGGTCAGCATGCTTATTTTAAAAGTAAAGACGTTGAACTATGATAATAAAAAGGAACTCCAAGTTGTAAAATTACCAAAAGCTATGAATGTAATAGCTTTAAATATTTCTGCTTTCCTATGAATCAGCTTCTGCAAAATAGTGACACAACAGTTTGTTAGCTAACTAATTTCACAAACACTCTTGTATTCACCAAGTGCTATATATTACTATGGGGAACCTAAATAAATGCAGGTATGAAACTTCTTGGCTACAGTGACAGTAACAAACTTAACTAAGTAATTACACAGCATATGTTGGGGCTGATACTTGCTTGGGTGGGTTACAATGCATAAACTGAGATACATGCAATTTGTAGCAAGGGTTTCTGGAAACACTATCCCTTTAAGACAACAACTCATAATAATTGGACTTTTATTGAAAAAAAGTTGAATAGTATCAAGAACTTTCTTGAGAAAATACTAAATCAGAAAAGAAGAATATAAATTACAAGCTTTCGCAGATGACTTGGTTTTTATTATGGAAGATCCAGCAAAAATAGGTTTAAAAGTATTAAGCCAAATAGAATTATATGGAGAAGTGACTGGATTGAAAATTAACAAAGAAAAAAAATTAATAAAGTCCCAAACATTTTCACCCATCACATCCTCAGTGCATATCCCAGAGGAAGACTGTTTGATCATGGCAAGTGCGTGCCATTTTCATTTTCCCATCACTACATATTCCATAGGCAGAAGCAATCCAGAAATTGCAATCCAGAAGAATTTCACACCTTGATTCTGATTATGCTTGGCTTCTCTATCAACTTTATGTTGGAGTGGTAAAGTAATGAAAAGGCTTGTACCTCTCCTGCGTAGCAATATTCCTGGGCAAATTTACAAACGTAACATTGTTCAGTGTCAAAGAATAATGGTAATTGCTCAGCAAAATTAAGAATATGTTTTATTTGGAAGTCACTTTTGCAATGCAGCATTTCAGCACTGTTTCAGGCCTACTCACCAGTTCTAGACACTGCCTGTGTCCATAAGCAGCAGCGTAATGCACTGTATTATAGCCATCTCTATCTTGTATTGAAGGATTTGCTTCATTTTGAAGAAGAAATTCCAGACACCTGTGGATTGTTTAGAAATATAAACCAAAACGTTACCATTTTGTAATGGTAATGACCGATACTGAGATAAACATTCACTGTAATATTAAAACTATGTAATACCAACTTTTTATTTCTACTTAACAGAATCCTGCACCTGTTGAATCTTCAGTTCTACCATATTCATTGGGATTTTGAACCATAGTAATGACCTGGAAGTTACATACTTGCTATAAGATCCAATTAAAAGCATTCCCACTATACCACTTTCTATAATGTTTTGTTTCTTTAAGTGAATTAACCACATATTAAATATGATTTCTTATGCTGCAGATTAGCCAGATTTGAGTTACATTCTTCATAACTGAGGGTTCCAATGTACAGCAATAAGAGTTGCTATCTATACAGCCAGAGACAGCTTTTGGGTTTCAAATAACCACACAGTGGTAATGAGAAATGCTTTTCGTCACTTTATCTCTTCAATGACTATCTGCTGAAATGCTATTTGCTATACAGTTATTCAAACTGAAGAAACTATTCTGGATATTGGAGTCTAACATAGTTCCCAATAATTATTAAATGTTAATGTCAACTGTTTTTATTAAGTTTAATTTCCTTGTATTGTTTCCCTTTTTTTAACGGAAACTCTTTATGATAGAGATTTGATACATCACTAACTACTATGTATATTCAAGATATTAGTTATTGATATAACAAAAGCTACAACAATAATCAGAAAAATATACCAACTCTAAGCATCACGTTTATGAAGGAAATATTTTCCTTACAGTATTTATTACAATCTTCTTGACATAAAGACAACAGAACCAATCTTCAAACCTTATTAAAAGGCTACAACAACAGCTAACACACACACAAATTTTTAAAAACACAAACATACACAGACATAACTAGGTCAACACATGTAGACAATCTTCTATGGACTTCTGGGGTGGAGTTTACCAAGAAGGACTGTAGCGCTTTGAAATTAGGGGATGTTAAATCTAGTCCTTTGCAAAAGTCAGATCTGCTGAGATTTTTAGACGTCTATCAATTATTACTTGCTGTAGGGATGGAGAATCTGTTAAGAGTTAAGATTATGATTCTGAAAATTAATGGATTCTAGTTGATTCCAAGTAACAAAAAGAGAAATTTTCTGGTAAATGTTTATTTGTGAACTTCTTCTATATCTTTGGTATATACCAAGCTGAAATAAGTAGAGAGACACCTGCAGCAAAACTCATTTCAAAGTTTTTGAACACTGTTAAGATCTCATTATTACATTTTTCAGCCACCACTGTATTCTCTTAGTGATATCCAGTGGAACTTCTCCAAGTGACTTGGAACCTTCTGAGTTCTCATTAAAGAGAAGAATGTAGAACCTAAGGTAGTTTCATGTGACATGCCACCAAGATCGTTTGAGGGCAAAATTTATTGTAATTGTCTTGACTTGGATTCTGCAGTTTTGGCAATTAGATACTAGAGGAGTCCAGGAGAGCTTTAAGGTATAACAATGTGTTCAAGGAACTGCATAGAGTTCAAACAGGCATTTATTTGCTCACTTTGCTTCTCATGGCTTATTAAGGTAATAGAAAGGGAGTGTTTAGCTAGATCCAGGTGTTTATACATTTCTTCGTAAAAGCAGGAATGGTACAATTTTAATTAAAGAAAGCAGGCAAACATCTTTCTGGGAAGGGTACTTGAGCTGTTGGCACATAATCAGATCCAGGCAGTCTTGAATAAAATTGATTTTTAACAGAAATAAACCTTGGCCTTTTTCTTAGTGGTCTTGGCACTAAATGTGCCTTGATTAGGAGGTGAGATAATCTCCTCTCTTTACAAGCAGAGAAATGTGGAATTCTACAGGACCTTTCAAGTGTTTCTAATACAATCAATTATTTTGGAGAGACTAAGTTAGGTCTATCTCTAGACAATGCTACTGGGGAATTTCTGCTCAAGGCTATATCATTTAAGTGGTTTGGTGCCATACTGTTCAATGGTTACATTAAACTGCTGGTGGGAGATCATATGAAGTTTTTAATGAAGTCCCATCAATTTATTGACAACCTGCATTTCTGTAACACCCTATCAGTTTCAGGTACATTGGCCAGTGTAACACTTCAGCAATGGGATTTATTGGATAAAAGGCAGTAAATCTAGCCTCAACCCAAACAAGATGGACTTTTGTTAGTGGAGGGTAAACAATTTAGGGAATTAGTGACTCATATTCAGTCAAAATGATTACAGCAATATTATTTCCCCAAACTGTAAGCATTTCTCTTTTTAGCTCTGCATTCAATGCCATGATGCATGTATGAAAGGAGCAGTGCTCGTGTCATGATGTTGCTTTTGTTATTTTGTAGATGCTACGTAACTTTTTAAAATAACTAAATATGAAATATGCCAGAACACATAAACATACATCTACATCAATAAACAAAAACCCTACGGTTAGCATTTTATGGTTTCAGATGTCAAATCCAGCAGTAAACAAAGACACAGAACAAAACTACGGAATGGACATAACTGCAACCCACAGAAGGAGAAGCATAATGCAGAGATGTGGTCAAAGCGCTGTACTGATACCAAACTTACAATGCAGCTTCTTTTTCTTTCTTTTCATTGGATCTTTCAATTTCTTCAGAGTTTTCATGGGAGTTACCCAAAATATTCTTTCTGAATGAAAAAGGCAACTCATTTTGAGATTCTTTGGTATAAACTACTCTTTATCGTTTTACTTCAAGCAGTAAATACATTTATGAGTGCTACCAGGAAACTTTTTAATATAAATGTTTCACAGATTGGCACATGGCAGGAGTCATAAAGAGCACTCAGAAATGGGAAGTATTTCTAGGGTCCTCGTTCTATATCACAGCATCACATTCAGCTACAATATTTTTGGAACTGCTTTATGATCGTTATCATTTCAGCTCATCTTTGCTAGATATAGTTTCCCTCACCAATTCCAACCTATATAACTATATAATTTCACTGATAAAAATCTCCATGAAGCTCCATATTTCCATGGAGAAAGTAGTGTATCCCATCTAGAAGGAACGTTTTCTTGGATACTCTACACAAATACTGCTTATGTGTTCAACTCCTCTACAATTTTCTCCATTCTAGACTCTTCTGAAAAAGGCTTCTGCAATGGCAGAAATTGCAATCATGTCTAATTCAATGTAGGTACAATATTTATTGCTGTGACACCAATATCAAAAGACAGTGGAGTAATAAAAAAAAGTTGTTAGGAATACTAGGGTATAAAAGTATTATTTAATTTTAAAGACATTATTTTCCCATTAGCAAAAGTACAGGTAGTCCTTGACTTACAACAGTTCATTTAGTGACCATTCAAAGTTACAACAACACTGAAAAAAGTGACATGACCATTTTTCACACTTATGACTGTTGCAGCATCCCCATGGTCATTTGATTTACATTTGGATACTTGGCAACTGGTTCATAATTATGACAGTTGCAGTGTCCTGAGGTCATGTGATCATCTTTTCTGGCAAGCAAAGTCAATGGGGGAACCAGATTCACTTAACAACTGTGTTACTAATTTAAGAACAGCAGTGATTCACTTAACAGATGTGGCAAGAAAAGGCATACAATGGAGCAAAACTCACTTAACAAATTTCTCACTTAGCAACAGAAACTTTAGGCTAAATTATGGCCGTAAGTCAAGGACTACCTGTACATATGAAACACATACAATAGCTAATCAGAACAAGTAATGACAGCCATAGTTTCCTCCACTCTAAATCCACACACCATTTCTTATATAAGCACAAACTAAGATTTGATTCACTGAAGGATGCATGAGGCCTATAGCTTCATAATTGCTATCATAGCAATGCATTACATTATTAATTCATCTGGATGATTATCTTAGTTTGCCCATTATTATAGTCATATTCTTCTTCAGTACAGAAACATTTTATGTATCCATTTAACTTGCAACTGACAGATGAGCTAACAGGAGTAAGAAAACATTGCCATTGTTTCTCTCAAATGTTTAACAAAAACATTGTGGTCCATTTAAATTCTTTTGAAATTTATTTGTTAATTTTTAATGTTAACTTAGACAAAACATTACTGAAAATGACAAACAAAAAATCTAAATGACCAAACATTATATGTGTGTATTCACAGTGATAGAGAATAAATTCAAGCAATTGTAGAAATACAGGTGGCATTTTAATTTATGTGTACAACTGTAAACACAAGTAGAAAATTAGCAATATGTGGAACTGGGCTTTATTTGATTGATGGTTTAAAGCATTCTAAATAATTTCATACCTAATATTACCTTCAAAAGACAATATAAATAAATACCATGGATATGTGAGACATTATTTCATTAGATTTCACAGATCTACCCAAACTATTTGGAAAATGATGTAACATGGAATTTTTAAATGTTGACTGGTTTTATCTTTGCTTAATATACACTATTATTCTCATTAATAAACCAGTTCTCCCATCACTCTTAAAAGTTTAATTAATACTGTATATGTCCCTTCAAGGTCAATGTTTGCACAACAGTGTAGCTCTTAGAATTACAAAAGCTATTTTTTTTCTAAATCAACCTTTCTATCAAGACAGCTCCAAGTAATATTATGCTAAACTAGGTATTTTTTTTCTATTCATGGCTTTATTTTTCAGTAATGAAAACTAAGGGGGAGGGAGGTTGACTCAGTCATTCATCATAATTCTCTGTCTTCAGGCACACACTTTTCAAAGAAATCTTTTTATTAAGATTTAAACATTTTTCCAATAACCTACTGGAGAAAAGGTCATGAATTTGATGGCACACAGTAGTATGATCCACCAGGGAAATTTTATGATCTTAATGTTTAAATTATATTGAACTCGGCTACCAATGGGAGAGATGATCCTAGTTTTTTTTTACTTCAACTGTATGGAAATTCATTACTCCAAAGAAACCAGCTATTCAATTATAGCCTTTCCCCAGAGTTCAAGATATTCTTACTTGCTTTCAGAATAGAGGCAAAAGTGCATGAAGTTTATTATTTTTTAAATATGATTAAATCATGAATCTATTCTGTTTCATAAGCACAAATCTTGGCTGAATCCCAGACGTTTCTTTCCAATTTCAGTTTTCTAAATTAACAATGTCTGTGTGCTCCCACATATGGTTCAGATATACATACCGTATTTTTCGGACTATAAGACGCACCGGTGTATAAAACGCGGCAAGATTTCAAAGAGGTAAATAAGAGAAAAAAGTTTTTGTCCTCCCCAGCCGTCAGAAATAGTCTGCAGGCCTCCGAAACCCTCTGTGCACACCATTTCTTTGCAAAAATGGGCCTGTTTTTCACCTGTTTTTCATAAAAACGGGGGTGTTTTTTCCTTCCCCCAGCCCTCAGAAGCAGTCTGCAGACCTCCCAAACCC
>JANHFT010006468.1:297658-313843 GCA_032467955.1 Pseudoxenodon macrops
AGGGCTGGGGGAAGGCAAAATTGTCCCTGTTTTTGTGAAAAACAGCCCGTTTTTCACAAAAATGGGGGAGTTTTTGCCTTTCCCCAGCCCACAGAAACACTCTGCAAGCCTCCCAAACCTTCTGCACACCTTGTTTTTGAGAAAAACGGGCCCATTTTTAGCAAAAATGGGATGTAGGGGCGGGGCTTCAGGAGGCTAAAATTGCTGTATTCGGTGTATACAACGCATTAACATTTCCACCCTCTGTTAGGGAGGGAAAGGATGCGTCTTATACTCCCAAAAATACGGTATGTCTATTTGTCTGTATACGTGCCAGGATGTGTGCGTGTTTGTTCAGTGAAGTTCTGCTGACATTGGGATAAAAGATAGGTTTGTTAGGATAATGGTTCTTTAGGAGGTTGGCGAACACTCACATCAGCATATTGGGGTCTTGGCTAATGAAACTAGGGAAGAATATAGAACACATGAGCTATACTACTCATCTACTTACTATGGTAGAACTATTCTTTTAACTGGAGCCAAAACTCCTTTCACAATATATTTAGGGTAGACTAGTATTTTTTCTGAAGACATACTTAATTAAGGAAAGGTTCAGTTTTTAAGGTCTATTTGATACATTAACATGGCAAGCCTTCTTCATGTAACTATAAATCAGATACAGATACCAAAAACAGTAAGTTTACAAGGCCAGCAGAGACAGTCTGCAGCTGTCCATATTTACAAATAGTGTCAATATACATATTTACTCTTTCAATGCATAAAATTATAAATTTTCTCTATTCCCTAGGTTTCATCATAATAAAAACTATTTCTTCAGATTTTGATGGAATTGGTTCACATATTATAGGCTATTTATGCTTTGAGAACTAGTTTATAGAGAAATACTTCATTTAAAGTTATAATTTTAAAGAATATTTTTTGCTAGAAATCTTATGCATCTGATATAAAGAACTACATTACGAAATGAGCATCAAAGCCGGAAATATTCTGGCATAGTGGAACACAACATGCTTATAAATTCATTCAGACTAAAAGAAAATTTAGTGATTCAATCATGGGGATCAGGAGCATTAAGAATATAAAGAGGATATTTTAATGTCATGCTCCTTACAAACCTTTATACCATTGCTTGAAACTTAATACTATTTTACATCTTCATATGATAAGAGTTTTCTGAATGTTTCCTCTAATTCAAGAAAATTCAATATTTGGGGGGAAAGCCTTAATAACACCAGCCAATAGGATTTTTGAGCAACTGTACAAAAAAAAAAAGAAAACAGTTGTCTTTTTTTTTTTGTTCAGTAGTTTTGCTAACATTTTGGAAAGCAGATGAAACATTTATATATCATATCTAACCACGTGAAAAGCAGTAGCAAGATAAACACAAATAAGGGAATAAAATATAAAGAAGCTGAAGGTGGTTTATGCAGAAATCAGGAACCTGGAAGAAACTATGCAATTGCAAAAGTAATTCAATATGGAGGAGCAAGTAGTTACTGAAAGCAATTCTAGCAGCTGGGACATTAAAGAGGTATTTGATTCAAAGTAGAGTTTTTGCTTAAATGAGATTGCTGGATGAAGAGAACAGAAATGACACTGGCTTAGCAATGAATTAGAAACAAGGAATACAAATAAGCTTGTTTACTTTCTGTCCATGTCTGAGGCTGCAGCATAATGTAAAGCTGTTCGTCCCCAGTCATCAGTTTCATTAATATTGGCCCCCGCAGTTACCAGCATCTCAATACATTGAAAATGACAATTTGCAGCTGCATAGTGCAAAGGTGTTCTGAAAAATAAATAGAAACATATTAGCCAAGGCACTACTTGAGTAACAGGATACGATTATGTTAACTGTTTCTGACAGCAACGTTACTATAGGGAGAATCCATTTCGAGATACAACAGCAGTATTTAATTGAATGCAGAACATATTCTTTCTCTTTCAGTGAAAATTTGAAATAAGTACACAAGAAATGGCTAAGAAGTGAACAAACATAAAGAGTAGGATGTCTAAAAGTTGCTTGGTTAAAGTGCAGAAATACAAAGGATAACTCAGAGTGACTAGAATTAAGGTACTTTTTTAAAAACTCTGATTCAGCTGCTTAAATAATGACAGAGACAGAGCAATGGTCTATTCTACACTTAATCTTTTTATACTGAATTATTGTTTCTGGGCAGCCATATAGAATTCTGGTGCAAAATAATATAGAACTAAACTATTTAAATCTTATTAGGAAATAAGAATACACCATTGATATAGTATGAATCTGTCTCTTTTAGGATTAAATTTTGGACAGGAAAGGTTTATTTCCTATGAATAAATAAACATACCCATTGCTGCCATATGTCTGAGTCTTAATTCTATCTTGTTATGTTTGCACTTCAACTAGTTGGTATAGTATAAGTAGATTTATTATTGCTGTTGTTATTATACAATATCAAACTTTTACTTTTACTGAGAGGGGAGGGGAGGGGAAGGGAGGGGAAGGGAGAGGAGAGGAGAGGAAAGGAGAGATTAGAACTAGTTAACCTACATCCTTCAATGGAGTCCAGTCTGAAAGCAACCTATTTCTCTATTGCCAAAAAGAGGTCTCCTGCATTATCAGTCAAAAGATACAGTGCAAACATTATATTTTCCCCCTCCCTGATAGATTTCCTCAGAATAAAATATGACAGAAAATTGATGGGAAAAGACAAGCGGATTACAAACTGAGAATGTTCAAATCTGAATTCAGTGCTAATCTCACAAACGAAGAAGGATAAGCAACTGAGCAATAGTAGCTTTTCTGAAATACTATATGATATTCTTGATCTTGCCAGAAAATTATTGGTATTAAGAACTGTATCACACGTTTTCCAAAGATGGAGTTTGGCAGTCAAGCATGAGCTCCTTTTAATCCTTCTCAGTTAATTCCAGTATCATGAAACTAAGGTCTAGACTTCCACATTGATTTTTGAACTTTTTGTAAGTTACAAACCTTCCATATTTGTCTTTTTTATTTACATCTGCTCCACTGCTCTGCAGGAGTTTCACACACTCAACATTGCTGAAAAGATACAGAAAAAAAAGGATGCATAAATAAAATAAAATAGTGCTGATGAGGAAAAAAAAGTCTAAAGTTTTAAAAAATCATGGTTAACCATTTACGAACTGGGAAGAACAAACTCCAAGATAAAATATGAGTAAAACACTAACAATTAGTCCTTCATGACATGGGTCCAGGTTACTTCAGGAAATGTCCAATGCCAATGGGATTGGCCCACCTCATCCATGCTGGCAGAGGAGGCATGCTACAGGTCCTGTCAGCAAGGGAATTCCAGTTGGTGGGATCCAGGAGAAGAGCCTGCCCTTTCGAACATCTATCCCTTTGCAGTGAGGTCTGTTCCCACCCTCCTGATCTTCACGCAAGACTTTGAAGACCAGGCTCTGCCAGTTGGCCAATAGGGCAACATCACACTGGAGGTGGTTGATAGATTAATAACAGATCCTATTTCACCCCCAGTCATCCTACGCCCTCTTTCCCTCCCCATCTCTTAGTTATAGCTAATTTGTATTTTTTTTAGTGTTTTATTCCTATTGGATACATGTTGTTGCATTGTTTTTCTTTTTATCATTGTAAGTCACCTAGAGCAACCTCACGGTTAGATGGGCATCAAACAAATTTAGTAAATAAAAATGAATTTAAGTGAGAAAACAGTGTGTAGGCATGTCTTCCTCAAACTCTAAAACCTATGGGTTAGCATGTATAGGAATTGTTCACAAAGCCTTTATCAGAATGTACATTTTAGGTGACAATGCAATCAGCCCTTGGAAAAGAAGGATTCAGAATTCACAGCAGCCTACGTGAGCGTCTGACATGGGCATTAGAAATCTAATCAAGCATTTTCCAAGGACACAATCATGTGAAAATTTTCACGCAGGGATCCCAATATGCTGTCTTAATTGCTGCCTATACAAGGTTAAAAAGTATTTGAGAGCAGTTTCTAAATTTATGTACGAGCCCTGTACTATTAAAAACAGAAGTCTTGCTTTACTTATTAAGGTAGACTTGCTAATTTCTAATTCATCTGTTCAAAAGCCTTATCAACCATAAAACTGTATGTTCTAAAAGTATTGAAGATGATATGATAGAAACATACTAAATATATATTTCCCGTGGCTTTTTGAGAATCTTAAAATTGGCAAAAAACAAGCCTTCTACAAGGGTGGACATGCACACCATGGTAAAAATTTGTATAGCATATTATTTTAATTCAACTCTTCGAAAAAAATATTTTATTACTGTATTTTATGACTGGCCAAATATTGACTCACTGCTGTACTCAAACATTCTGACTTTTCTCCTTTCTGTGATATAGTGGTTTGAATGTTAGCAAGTGCAAAGGTAAAGACATTCCAAAAATAATCTGAGTGTATTTAAACCAGTACTGTAAAGGCTTAACTTTATAATCACTACTCACTGCACATTCAGAACTAATTGAACATAATGGACGCTGAGTTGTTTTGCTTGAAATAATGGAGTAGGTACTTAACAAAAAACAAAATAATAATTTGTGGACATACACCTGTCAATGTTGCTACAACAATAAAGCACTTTATTTTTAAGATAAGAATCCATCGTGTGTTAGATTAGCCTTCTCCAACCTTCCAGATACATTCAGGTTTCCGAACCAGAATGGTCTTTTTATTTAAAAAAGTAGTACTTAAATCTCATTGCTAGATGCAAAATAAGCAAATCTGTCTACTTAGAAGAACACCTCACCAAAGTTCAGAGAAGCTTAGTTCCAGTTAAATACATTAAGCAATATAACCCTAGAAACAGCTGTTAGTAGTTCACAGCTGAATCTTAACTTCTTAATGTTTAGCATTTTTATTTATTATTTATGTATTATATTTTTTATCTGGTCTTTCTTAATTTATAACTCAAGGCAGAAAAAATACATAATACTCCTTTCCCCTCCTTCTTTCTCCATAACTTTAACCTTGTGGGCTTTCATGCCTAAAGTGGGACTAGAATCAATTCCTTGATTTCTAGGCCCGTATCTTAAGTGTTACAGCAAACTGGACCTCTCATGTGGCCAGCATACAAGCGTTTCAATCTAGAGGAGTCCTGTTTTTGCTTATTGTGATGAAAGCAAGGCAGGAATAGGAAGGGGCTGACCTGCAGCTCAAATACCTTATTTCCTTCCCATGTATGGAAGGACATGTCTTGCTGAATAGCTCAAGGAAGGAAGTCCCTTAGTCTCACTATTCTTTCTGTCCTGGCTAGAGAATAGACCAGGGGTCAGCAACCCATGGCTCTGGAGCCACATGTGGCTCTTTCATCCATCTGCTGCGGCTCCCTGTCGCCAGTCAGCTCCACAATTGATAGGGCTTTCAGTTAGGATAGGTAGAGGAAAAAGGACGCCACGCTAAGAGGAAACTCTATGGTGGGGGAACCGGACTTCCGGTTGGCTCCAGAATTAAACGGGGGCTTCTGGTTAGGGTCTTTGTGGCTCTGAGTGTTTAAGGTTGCTGACCCCTGGAATAGACCTTCCACTTTGATCCTTCCCAGATCTACTGAGATTGCTCTGTTCTCTATAACCAATACCTATCAGCCAGGTTGAGAGTTATGATACATACCCTTAAAGAATCTTTTTTTCCCTGAACCTTTAGACAATTCTTAGTTAAAAACGTGAATAACAAGAGCATTCTTTTAAAATTAAATTTAATCTCAGTCAGAAAGAACCACTGCACTCAATTCATTTTAACACCACTTAATTTGTTCAAGACCCCTTTGACATGAAGTTATCCTGCACACAGCCCACTGTGATGAATGGGAACAGCATAAAAAGACCAAAAAAAAAAAAGCTCTGGATCATTTCAACACATTTATAAAGTGCAGGGGAACATTCTGCTGAGAAATGTCTTGAATGAGCTAAGAAACCTTGAAATAAATTTGATGCATCGGCTGTTTCAAGTGTAACTAAAGGAATTCAGTTCATATTATTCTTCAGTCAAGCTCTTGGCTGGAAGAACTGTGTTACTGTGCAGTCCATGAAGTCTGTGGCCTGCTTTTCCCTCTTTCTTAAAACAAGTCTTCAGATGCATAAATTTTAGAATGGTAGAGGTTTACCCTGCCTTTTTATAGCTTGCCTTTGATACAAGGGAAGGAGCACTCTATTAAAAGGAGTGATCTGGCTGAGGAACTATGAGTGTTTATTTTCTTTCCTGTCTGGCAACTGTGTTTTCCAGGACAGTAATTTACAATTTGGCCTATATTAAAGAACAAAGTATGGGCTTGTTTGGTCCAGCCTGAATGTGCAATGAAGAGAAATCCTATCCATTTAGGAAAGTAAACAAAGCTAGAATATAACTTTTATCTTTGAATGCATGTCCATTTAGGGTGTTTGTGTGTATGGCATGTTTATTGCTATCTGGGCTAATTCAAATTTACAAGTGTAGAAACCGGAAAGAATTCTGGCTCAGTATAGGAATGGATGTGAACACACTGTCCCTGTCCTGCTTTTCCTATATGGCCCAGCAGCTGATTCCTTGCAATACACTGGAATGGCAACCCTTGTTTTTGGGTAAGGGGAAATCTGCCCTATTAAATGGTAAAGAGAAATGGCCCCTAGGCCCTGGGAAGGATGGCACAATGTCTGTAGATAAAAAGGAGCAAACGAGAAGTGGTTCAATTTGGGCCTCATATCTCTTCTTTTGATCTATTCCCACAATAGTTGGCCTGTCAAAGCATTTTATGCAAGAGCCAGAACCTGCCATTAATTTGTAAAGATTCATCTTTACAAATTGGGTTTTCAGCACAATAAACTGCAGCACTTGTGTGATGGGTTAGGAATACAATGACCAAAAAAGGAAGAAAAACCAGTTGAGGGCAAGGAAGCCTAGTCTGTGAAAGGGGAACAGTGCTACCTACTTAACTGAAGCAAAACAAACATAATTTGTCATGTGCAAAAAGAGGGTTTTTGTCCCCCTTAAAGTGAGGTTTGTTTGTGTGTGTGTGTGTGTGTACGCGGGCGCACTCATGCATTCCACACAAAACAGGAGCCTAATAAATTACAGCACTTTTTGTATCATTTTGCTGTTTCTCTTTGGGGGGAAAAAATTGCAGGAAAACCACAGAGCTAAAATTACATACATCTATTGCAGTTGTAATTTCAAAACTACTCACCCTCCTGCAGCAGCAGCATGGAGGCACGTCCTTCCAAATTTATCTGGGGTGTCTATATCAAAGCCTGCAGACAGCACGTGCTCATTACTAAACAAGGACACTATGCTATACTTTTGTCCTAGTTAAACCGCAAGAAACATTGCAGAGACAGAAAAATCAGTTAGTCAGAAGAAAAAAATCAGAATGAAGACACAACTGTAGTCAGCAAGAGGTTGTTATGGAAACGGACAGTGGCTGTTCAAGCTTGGCCGCTACAGAAAAAAAAAGAACCATAAAGTCAAAAAGAATCTATTTTCACATCCACCCCATTGCTATTGAAGTATTTAAATCATGCATCAGGCATTTCAGGAGGAGACTTTCAAGAGAAGTGACAGCAGGCATGAAGGCAGAGAGCTCTGTGAGGAAAATGAGGAAGTCACAAGAATTGCCTCAGCATGCATCAAAGAGCGTTTTTATTTACTAATGGCTTCAGATTTTGCACAGGAACAGGAAATAATCACTTTCTAAAGAAGGACAGATATTTTGTATGGAGAGCAGCACATTTTTACTGTAGCAAGAACCTAATAAAATCCACAATTAAGCAGAGGGTTGATCATCTATGTGAAATTGCAAAAAAAGAGAAATGATTATCATTTCCCTTAAGGTAACAGACAGTGGATTCACAAGGATGTCGAACTGACTTCTGTCTGCTTCTTTATCTGCATTATCCCCATCTCATTCCTTCACCAGAAGTTGAGGGGGGCTTCTGCCATAAAGAGATGGAGCAATGGAAAATGGCCAAGGCCACAAATGGTTTGAAGTGACTAATAAAAAAAGAACTGAGCCCCACTTAAGATGTTCCACAGCTCTGAAATTAGATTTAATGTTGTTTAGTATAATGACAAAGATAACGAAATAAGAGATTAAAGAGATTCATCATAGTTCTCCCACACTTCTGCAATCTCGTCCACCCAGATAATACAACTGCTCTAATATTGGGCATTTGAAAATGCAATCAATGACTATCTTACTAAAAATGTCTTAAAATGTACTTGTAAAAGCAGCTTCCATTATCCTTCCTTTGCCATACTGTACTGATTTTAACATTAATGGACAAAATAACAGATGTTCCCCCTACAGAAAGCCATCTTGTAAGGATTAGAACTGATGGCAGATTTTGTCCAATGGAGGACAAGACCTAGTTGGTAGGCCAGAACAAGGGACAGCTGCTTCACTAATTTTGGAGAGCAAGTAGTTAAGCACTTGGAATAGCCCATATTATGGGAAACTGATATTTCAAAATCAAAGACTAGCATATTGGTCTTGGATAATGAAAACAGCTGTTAGTTCTGATGTCTCTCTTCTTATTCATCAAAAACGCACACAGCGTCCCTGAGCATTGCTTGCTGTAAGTTTGGTCCTCCCATACAGTCAAATTAAATTGACCTAATTTATGGCATCAAAAATATTTACAAGACAAAAAATAATTGTATGTAGCCTCCTTTAATCTAGTTTATTATTTATGTACTTATGACTTGTATGCAGAGTGCCACACAAGTTAATAATAAAAACCAAGTGATATTGAAATTAGACATTCAAAATAAGATTAAACTCTCAACAAAGAGTATGGTAGCAAAACATGTGAAGGCTACAAAAGGGGACAACCTGATTGATTTCTTGTTTATACAATGCATTACATTTTTATCTTATATCTGGGAACCAAAAAAGCCTTACATGTGTCTATTCTAAAGTAGATTCTATTGGCTTACTATTAAACTAGATCTGTTGAAAATTCTGGTTTATTAAGGATAACAGTGAAGCAAGCTAGTACATACTTCACAGATATTCCTATCTTGAAACCTATAAGCCAAAATGGAAAAATAATCAGAAACATACCAGTTGTAGAAATCTTACCATTGGTAGTGAAATATACAAATCCTCTAACAAGCCAGAATTGTAAATAAATTATGAGTCCTCTCAAACTTTGCAGTTTGGGTTTGGATGTAAATTTAACCTTATTTTGACTGACAGAAGCCATTGTCATTTGTTTGAGATTTGAGATGAGCAGTTGGGAATTTAGTAATTCTTGGTGATGAGAAGAACCAAGAACCAAAATTCACACAAACCTGGTTTACACTGTGGCAAATTATTGAGAAAGAGCCAGCTTATTACCAGGTAATTAGGTGATTGTTTCATAAATAAAAAGCTCCTTTGATTCATAGAAAGGATTTCAGTTTAACAAAGGCTTGTTCAATCTTGCAGCAGTGTTCCTTCACCCACAATCAAGACCCATAGAGTTGCTCTCCACCTTGTCCCCTCTGCCTGTAGATTTTGCAAGGTTCCGCAGATAGAACAGCAAATGATAAAAATCACTCCCTCTTTTCCTCCAGAAATAGTACAATACTGTATCCTACAACGGGTGCTCAAATGACCATTCTCTATGGTGATTAAAGAAGGGGACAGCATTCAGCATGCTTTAAACACAGACAAAGCATAAAACAGGATTGTGTATACAGTCAAATACAAACACATAGATTTGCACATATAAGCATACAACAGCATGTGTTTGAAACAAAATGTAAGGCCTTGAGTTGCTAAGTACGCAGATATAAATTAGTGACACATTACCAGCTCATTCACGAGGTTAGTTTTACATTCTCTTTTGCCTTTGCTTACCTGATGAGAGCAACTTCCTACAGCAGTCAGCATGTGCATTAAGTGCTGCCAAGTGTAAAGGAAACATGCGATGGATGCCACTTCTGCAAAACAAACAAACCTCTGATATAAACATTTCTTCAAATAAAGTTTGTGGACCCCTCTCTCCGTATATGTCTCTCTTCTAAATCTATTTGCTACAGGGAAATTTGGGTTTATTTCAGAGTGATAAGAAGGCAATATGTTTTCTAGTGATATATGGTAAAGCTTTACAAACATTTCCTCCTTACTAAATAACAATCCCTTCCAGAACCAATTTGTAATCTCCCTGTCATACAAATATGTTATCAGACAGATTGTAAAAGTACAGGAATAATCTACTGGGATTCATTAGAACAATTTATGACACAATGTCCAGGTTAATGTCTTAAAATTTTCCTATCTGAATATAAATAAGTCAAATTTAGTTATTTACTCCTTCATCCCCCTACACATAATTATCTCAGATAATACCCTTCGACTTTACTTCTTCGAGCATTCTATTTGCAAAGTTTCTGCTTCTGGATGCCAATCTGGAAGGACACAAAATGATCTTGACAAAGAACAATTCAAATTTTCATTTTAGGTCCCAGATATATTATCCCATCCTGACATTGATGTCTACCTAATGATTCCAAGCCAGATTCTCACTTCACTGGACATCTCAGGGACTGACAGAGGTGTTTTATTTGATCACATACAGGTCATTGAAGCATGAAATAGAAATTTTGAGCGGATAACCTGGATTGCTGAACCCTTTTCTCTCACTGATGCTCATTTCTATCTTCAGCAGTTAGAAAAGGAATGGATTAAAATTCATATAGGAATAAGCCCAAAATATTGTAGATCATATCCTTGTAAAACTGCTTTCTGTATCTAAACAAATAATAACCATTTATGGAATTTCTTTTACCTGAAAGAAAATATAGCAATAGTTCTGAGTTGTTCAGTCCAATCATATTATAATATTAGGTATAGAAATGGTAAAAGTTGAAATATAAATATATTTTAATTTGTATTAATTACAACTGTAAACAATTTGTTGATCCTGTCTTGCTATGGACTTTAGTCAAAGCTGTTGGTGTCATACAGAATTAATGGGTTTAACAAATTAAAAAGGGTCCAGCAACCATTAATCCACCTTAAGTATTTATGAAATATTATCAACTATTGCTAAACAGGCCATCTTCCCAATCCAAAGGGATGATGCACTCTAAAATTAATGATATAATTTTACAATTTGGAATATTACTTCGTCAGCAACTTACTTGGCAGCATCAGCTCCACTGGTTATTAAGGTATTAATCAAAAGTTCATGTCCATATCTTGCAGCCACATGGAGAGGAGTGTTGCCATCCTTATCAACACAGTCAATTTCACCTCCTGGATATGTCATTTGAATGTGAAAATATTATGTAAGGATCAAGTGCAATTTAATAAAAAAACTAACACATTATTTGCAATGAGTAGAGAGTTTCACCCATACAGCCAGTAGAAGATATGACACAACTGTCTTCACTATTTACAATATATTATTTGAGATAGAAATATGAAAACATTAGCAATGAATTTATTGACTTATTATACCATATATTACTAATCAAGAAATTCTACACTATCTAGTGCTATGTATCCTGAAAGAGCAATCAAAGTACATTACCATAAACCTTTAATACTGGTACACAAAAACTGCTAACAAGCTTTAACAAACCATAATGCCATACAAATAGAACACATTATGACTTAATATAATGGCCCGATCACCATAATACAATGGTTGGGTTCCCTGAACATTATGAACTACAAAGTACCAAATTCCATCAATCAAGGACTTGACCAATTCAAAAAGAAGAAAATAAGACAATTCTATCAGGTGAAAAGCCATGGCATTCTAATTTCTCATACAATATAATATTAAAATGAAACAAAATGATCAATTGAAATCAAGAGTGCCAAGACAAAAGGGGGAAAATAATTTGAATCAATATAACAGGATGCATGTCCAAATAAGAGTCACAGGTTAGGCTAGGCTGGCCTTACAACCAAAAACACATTTGACCTTCAAATACCTTCCTTAAGAGTTAGGCTGCATCCTCTCCAAAGTAGTGAAGAAGTTTATGTGATCCCAACTCGGCTTTTGCACAGAAATTGTGCCTTAACCCCAGCCAAAAATATTTTTATTGCAGCAAACATGAATTATGCACTTTTAGAATGTTACAAAGATTTCAGGGATGCTGACAATTTATGTGCATTTTGAACAACATGCTGCATGTGTGTCCTGCGTTTACTGGTAGTACAAAATATTACCCTTAAATACTTGAAAATTTTCACCTGTTCAACTGAGTGCGTATTTGTCAGTTATACTTAATCTATAATGAGATTACTGTATTTTTATTACACAATTCAGTTCCACATGAAACGGAAGAAAGATTTTGAGCAGGGAGCTGTAGGTCCCTGCCATCCTCAACATTTTTATAATTAAATATATTACTAAAACTAAGAACAATATTTAGTCCCTATGGATTAGTATAAGAGGCCTAATTTAAAAAAAAAAGGTTCAGACTTCTGATAAGAGCAATCTATTCCTTCTCTGAACAGAACAGGATGACAAAGCTGAAGAGAATGAGAAAGAGAGAAAAATTATCTCCCACCCAAGGTGTTTGGCGTAGATTTTCTGGGTCATTCATAGTAATAAATTATATAGTGAACTAAATTCTCACTGTGGTTTTTTGGCTGTATTTCCTTTTAAACTGATATCCATGTGTGTATGTATCCATATCTACAATATATGTCAAATATATATTTTCTGTTTCTACTATTTCCCCATGGTCCAAATATTTCCTACCTGATTAAGGTAATTTCATTGATCAATACCAAACCTAAACATGCTGCAAAATTCTTATTTAGATTTAAGTAAACAGGTATCTAGGTTTTTATTTAAAAACCATTTCCTTGGTAAAAGGCAGTAGATATTATTAGGACTTAGGGCTAAAACTGTTTCCAGTTTGTACTATCTTTCTGATAATTCATCATACTAACAGCTTGGACAGCATTCAAGTAGAAACAAAGACTTTCTCAATGAGAGCATCATGACCTGAAGTGAACCTTATTAATGATATGATGGCAAATGGAGAGAACTGTGGGCAGTACAGTTTTTGGTAGCAAACCTGCATGTGCCAGAATTTTTAGTTTCACTAAAAATATTTTTCTAGTATTTTCCTGACTTTATAACCTAAGATTTCTATATCCACCACATTCATTTTGGCAACTTTGTCAGAGATGAACCAACATATAAATTAATCATGAGAACTTCTCCATATAACAGAGCAATAAAAAAAAGCACAACAAATAATGTTCTTTCTGCGCCAACTCAGGAAGCTCAAACTGCCCAAGGAGCTGCTGATACAGTTCTACAGAGGAATTATTGAGTTTCATCTGCATCTCTATAACTGTCTGGTTTGGTTCTGCAACCCAACAAAATAGACACAGACATCAAAGGATAATTAGAACTGCAGAAAAAACTATTACTACCAACCTGCCTTCCACTGAGGACCTGTATACTGCACGAGTCAAAAAAAGGGCTGTGAAAATATTTACATATCTATCTCTTTATATATGTCTATGTTTATGTGTAAGTTGAGGGATTCTCTTTTATTTTCAGGAAATGCTCTGAGGCAGTCTCTCATGAAACTCCCAGGGAGAGAATGTTTCACTGGCATGTAATGCCATCTTAAACTGAATATGTGGATTTTCCACAAATAAACATAGCTTCCCACGTATTTGAGGGGTTGTCATGGCTCAGTGGTTAAAGTCACTGAGCTTCTCACCTGAAAAGCTAACAGCCCAGGATTGAGATCCGAGTGGTGCATAATGGGGTAATTTTCCGTTCCTTGCCCCAGCTTCTGCCATCCGAGCAATTTCAAAGCATACAAATGCAAGTAGATTAATAGGTACCACTTTGGTGGGAGATAACAGTGATCCCTGTGCCTTTGGCCATATGAACATGGAAAATGTCTTTGGATAATGCTGGCTCCCTTGGCCAAGAAAGGGAGATGACCATCACACCTCAGAGTTGGACATAACTGGACAGGAAAACCTTTATCTTCCCATGTGTTCAGATCATGCAAACCCTCTTCAAACATTAAAAGAGAATTCATTAAATTAAATTAAATTAAATTAATACCAAAAGTACAAGTACAGGTACAGATTAGATCAAACTTAGCTCAACAGCAGTGAGAGGAATCTTGGAGCCCCAGTGGACAATCATTTAAATATGACATAGAAGCGAGGCAACAGCCAAAATAGCCAATGCAAACCTAGGTTGCATTTAACAGAGGGGTAAAATCAAGGTCACGTGAAGTGGTCTGTGAAAATTATTTGATCATAAAATACAGAATTAGCCCCGCTGGGTCAGACTATCTTAGCCAACTATTTTGTTTCTTAAAATATATCTCACAAGCAGGGGACGGATCACACAACTATGTTTAAAAATAAGTACAGCCCATTGGTTTTTAAAAACCTTTTCACATATTTCAACATACAGATATTTAAAACTGGTTTCAGAATAAACAAAGCATTTACAGTTCGTAACCCATTGTGCATTTAAATAAACCTAAATGCAAACTTCACATGGGGATAAAACTAACCCCATCCCTATATTTATCACGCCTTCAAATACCTAAAACCGTAAGGCGTGCTTGGTGAAAACCAAAGTGAGGACTTCACCAGAAGAACCTGATACTAATTGTGAGGCATGGTGGTAGAAATGCTACAGTTTGGGACTCCTTTGCTTTGCTCCATCCATCAGGGTCTCAGCAGCTCACCATCATAGAACCCACTATAAATTTGTCATTGTATCAGAAGGTATTTGAAGATAATGTGAGCTTGCAAGGTGACCCTAAACCCGTGATGATGAACTTATGGCACGGGTGCCAGAGAAGGGTGCCGTCGCCAGTTGCTCTTCTGGTCTTTGTGGGCACCGGCGTGCCGGAAAACAGCCCGAAAAATGGGCCAAAAAACAGGCCTGTGCAAGCCGGCCAGCAGTACTTCAGGTTTACGGTGCACGCACATACACACACGTTCCGGTTTGGGCACTTGGTGCCAAAAAGGTTCGCCATCACTCTCCTAAACATTGTAGTTAATCCTCCAAGGACAGCTAAAATAAGAAAGAAAGAAATGGGAGTATTCTAGAATGGCCAAATCCAAACCCCATTAAGATGCTATGGGGTTATTTGAAATTGGCTGTGCAAGAAACCCCTTGTGGAAGTTAGACTCAGCTTAGGGAAGTATAGACCTCTCCTCTGTAAACTACTGTTTAAAACCTTCCAAGGTTTTTGGCCCATCTCTCTGACATGGAGATTGATTAATTCCACTTGTTAATTATGTACTGTAGGAAGAAACTTTTTTCTTTTCTAAATCTTTTTCCTATCAGACTTACTGGCTGACCCCTGGTCTTAATGTCTTCAGAAGGAGGGGAAAAAACATTACCCTCATCCACTTTCTCCATGCTATGCATAAGAATTTATCCAAATAGTTTTTTGTCCGAAACATTAATTGGAGTCAACAATGCTTGCTAGATTCCTGATGATCTGACTCTGGGAAGGATGCCGCAGGTGCTACTTAGTACTACTTTTATATCAATGTTTTCCCCACCATTTTATAGCAGAAATGGAAGGATCAGAGGGTTATCTAAGTGGTATAAAAAAAAAATCCTCTTTTTTTTTTTGTTACAAGTTGGAACAACCACTATATTAAAGATAAGGCATAAATCATAAAATCTAAACAAGTAGTGCTCAATTTACAACAGTTCTTTTAGGGACTATTGAAAGTTACAGTGGCAATGATGTTAAGAGTTTGCAGCAATCCAACCAGCATACAAGTACATAATTCAGCAGGATTCATTTATAGAAGCAACTTATTTATATACAATAATATAAAATATGATGCATGTATACAATACTCATCAGGGTTGGTTGTGGATCATTTTGCTGACGGTTTGGTCAGGGGTTGAAGTGCGCGCGCAAAGCGCGTGAGCACGCAGCAACCCAAAAATAGCTTCTGCACATGCAGAATCCAAAATGGCAGCCCCCATGGAGACACCGAAGGAATCGGTTCCGTGACATCATCGGTGAGTTACTACCGGTTCTAAAAAACCAGTTAGAACTGGTAGGAACCCACCTCTGATACCCATGCAGCAGAATCCAGAAGCAATAGAATCACAGAATCGCAGAAATATATATATATATTTTCCCATGGGTATAGGTATGCAAGTCTTGGCGTATCCGGGTCTTTTCCCGTGTAAGATTGAGAGTATCTTGCCGACATTTCGATGAGGTCTCACT
>JANHFT010006468.1:317914-338526 GCA_032467955.1 Pseudoxenodon macrops
ATGCTTGATCTGAAGAGGCCCAGTGCTATTGTATCTTCTTTTAAATAGCAGAGAATAACGTATACTTCCAGAAAGCCTTCACTCTACCCTGGAGGAGAAAGGATCCCATCCCTGGCTGAACAACGTTGGGATTGTTGAAGGCTACATTTGTTTGGCTGAAAGCAGCAGGATCAGGGGTGGGTTCTAACTTACCTCGCTGCCAGTTCGCTGCCTCCCGCGCCTTGTGGCCGAACCACACGAAGTGCACACGTGCAGTACAAAAGAATTACCAAAAATTCCCAAGAAAAGGCCAAAAACAAGATGGCGATGCATGCGCAGTGCCAGAAACTTGGTTTCTGCACATGCGCAGAAGAAAAAAAACTCAGAATTATTATTTTTTTAAAAATTCCCCCCCCCAAAAAAAGATGGCGGCATCCATGGACAAGAACCATTTTCAGGACGTCAACAGTGACTTACTACCTACTCTATAGAACTGGTCCGAACCAGTAGGAACCCACCTCTGAGCTGGATACCTGGGAAAATGATGGACTTTATTATCTGGAAATTAAGAGAGAGTCCAATTTTACATAGGCTGCCTTTTCTCTCTCAAACACTTGGCAGAAGATGTTTTTGCAGGTCTGGTCATACACACACACACACACAGCATACCTAATCACTTAGCACCACTGTGCCTTCTTCCTGGCTCATCTCCATCCATCTTGTAATTGAATTGTGTGACATCAGTAACCCAAAAGCTATCTAGCAGGTCAAATTGAGATAAATGCTTCTATTCTAAGCCTCAGCAAGAGCCTGTTGGAGAGAGAAAAAGAGATGCTTCACCCCCCAAAAAAGTGCATAATGACATTGATAATACTTTAATTTAACAGTCAAATGTTTAAAATCAGCCAGCACTGTACAAAAATTAGATGTCATATAGAAATTGCCATCAAGATTACTATCTGATATTAAAGACGTGGCACAGCTGGAGAGATAATGCCAGTGAAAGGTTGGCAAATACCAGCCTTAAAACATGGCAAAATATGCAGAGCCACAGTGCAACGTAGCACAGAATAAGATTGAGTTCAAAAGCAAGTCACCTACTAGGTCCCATACTGTACATTATCTATATGTTGCAGAAGTGGGTTCCTACCGGTTCTATCCGGTTCTATAGAACTGGTAGTAACAACGTGATGACGTCATGGAGCCGGTTCCTTCAGTGTCTCCCTGGGCGGCACCATTTTTGGTTGATGCGCATGCGCATGCTTTGCACGCACGCTCAAGGCACAACCCTGAGCGAACTGGCAGTACAAAGATTCAGAATCCACCTCTGATATGTTGAGTTATTTTCTCAGTTGCCATTTAAAACTTTCAAAGCAGCCTATTTTAGAATTGGAAAGACTACATTTTAGAAATATTTTATTTTAGAAAAGGACAACCATAAACAATCCAAGGGGCGGACTGTTTCTCAACCTTGGTAACTTGAAGACATGTGGACATCAATTCTCGGAATTCCTGGGCTGGGGAATTCTTGGAGTCGAAATCCAGATGTCTTGAAGTTGCCAACGTTGAGAAACAGTGCGCTATAGACCAGAGGTGGGTTCTAACTAACCTCGCCAGCGGTTCAGTTCCTCCTGCACCGCATGGCCGTGCCACGTATTTTTTTTGCACTGTGCATGCACTGTGCATGCGCAGAAGCTGAGTTTCTGGCACTGCACTTGCATCACCATCTTGTTTTCAGCTTTTTGTTTGGTAATTTTTTTGCACTGCACACACGCGCCCAGAAGGCACGGCCATGCGGCGCGGGAGAGAGCGAACCAATGGCGAGTTAAGTTAGAACCCACCCCTGGAAAGTGCCATTACAGCTACAGGTCTCAGGGCAAGGTAGTGTAGAATTTGAGAAAGTATGCTTTTTTCCCCCCCTGGATTTTTAAAATAAACCCAACAAATACTTTATTCTTCTTCTACATACTTATTTCTTCTGATTAAAACAGGCCTAAATCATTTGGCCCATGTGGAACTTTAAAAAAAAAGATATTCCGTTCCATCTGGAACATGGAAAACAGCCAAGTTAGATTCTTACTTCCTCTAACTCAGTACTGGTGTCATTTACTGGCAGCATTTTAAGTTTTCAGTGTGCACAGCATGAGATCAGCTGCTCAATCTCATCCTTTCCATGTCCTTAAGAACCAAGAGTTACAGGTAGTCCTTGACTTACAACAATTCGTTTTGTGACCGTTCAAAGTTACAACAGCACTGGGAAAAAAGGCACTTATTCGTTTTTCACACTTAACAACCGTTGCAGCATCCCCGTGGTCACATGATCAAAATTCAGACGCTTGGCAACTGGTTCATATTTATGATGGCCGCAGTATCCCGGGGTCATCATGCGGTCCGCTTTTGTGACCTTCTGACAAGCAAAGTCAACAGGGAAGCCAGATTCATTTAACGACCGTGTCACCAACTTAACAATTGCAATGATTCGCTTAACAGCGGCGGCAGGAAAGTTCGTAGAATGGGGCAAAACCTCACTTAGCAATTGTTTCACTTAGCCACATATATATTTAGAGCTCAATTGTGGCCATACGTCAAGGACTGCCTGTATTCTGTGTGCCATAGAAAATACAATGGAAAAGTTTATTTGCATTGAGAGAAAAAATCATCCTCTGCTTCTTGGCAGCTTTTGAATCTCCAGGGTGTTGCTCCATCAAGGACAGCCAATGCAGTTCCCATCCTACCTGCTTATTTTATGGCTTCTTCCTTTGTGTTGTTAAAGGCCACTTTTCCTTTGTTTACCTGTATAAAAGAGCCTGAATCGTCCTGTAGTGCTAGAGAGCTGTCAGCCGAGCTTCTATAGCAAACAACCAAAGAGCTTTTGACAGAATGAAAAGCCAGGCTGGGCTACAATGAAGTGACACTTAATACATTTAAATGTAAAGTGCTGCAGGCTGGGAAGATGGCCTGGGAAGAGATACGTGCTGCCAGCCTGTGTCTTTGTTTAAACATGAGACAAATTCAGTAAGGAAGCCTCATGTCTCTGCAGCCATTAACCAATGCATTTCCAGAAGAAAGGAAACGTTTCACTCCCAAATAGAGGACAGGCCTAAAATGGCAGCTTTGTTTTCAGATGCTACTTCACATAAGCAGAAATGCAAGCGTGGAAAAGGTGGTTAGCATTTAAACTGAAAGGCAACTTAGTAGGAGCCCAGTACAGCTTTATTTTATTTGTTTATTTTATCAAGCATATGAGTACATGAGATGGTTATGAATTCATGGGGACATTAGGACAGGGATGGTAGCAGAGGTGGGTTCCTACCGATTCGGACTGGTTCTACCCCTTGGCATCCTTTCTTTAATGATTCTGTTCTACCATTTCTTTCAATACTAGTATAACTGAGTTGGTCACGGCGAGTTGGCCACAGGGAGCATGGCTCACACGGTGAGCTTCATTCATCTTCTCCCATTTTTTCCTTGTGATCTGAGCCAACTCTATAATTCTTCCTTGCTGTGATAGGCCTGGGAAATTATTATTCCCAATTCCCTGGGTCTTCATGGCGACTGCAGCAACTTCCATCCCTTTTGCCTACAATAATTCATCAGCAGATATTTTTTTATAGTCTTTGCCGATTCATCTCCTTCTTTGCTTTCTTTTAAGGAGCAACCTTGCTCAGGCTGATAGTATTTGAGTAGTGAGTGAGGGCCACAGTCTAAAAGAAATTAGAAACTTGAATTTAAGATATTAATTATAGACTAACGCTTAATTAAAATTGTCTTTAACGTACAATGTTAGCTGACAAACTAATCAATCCCCTGTTTGCTTATACACATTTAAGAGGGCTTGAAAATCACATTCACATCTTGGAGGTCTATCAAAACTAGGTCTATAAAAGAGCAAGGTCTATAAAAACCTATATTTATATCCTATAATTATAATTTAGCATATAATGCTGCCGTTCTCTTTTTATTTATGGTAACAGCATCTCAAAGGCCAGGTATTCTTCCATTTTTCCCATAATATCCAGTTAAGTAGAAGGGATCCTGGAGGGCCTAGAAACCATACTCTTATCTCTTCGGCTTAAAATGCATCTTAGATATCATGAGTTGCCAATACAGGTAGCCCCCAACTTACAACCACAATTGAGTCCAATATTTCTGTTGCTATGTGAGACAGTTGAACTGTGTTTTGCCCGATTTTATGATCTTCCTTGCCACATTGGTTAAGTGATCCACTGTGTTTGTTAAGCTAATGACATGGTTGCTAAGTGAATCTGGCTTCCCCATCGACTTTGCTTATCAGAAGGTCGCAAAAGGTGATCACATGACCCCAGGACACTGCAGCTGTCATAAGTATGAGCCAGTTGCCAAGCATCTGAATTTTGATCAAGAGACCATGGGATGCTACAATGGTTGTAAGTGTGAAAAAACAATACGTCACTTTTTTCAGTGCTGTTGTAACATTGAACTGTAAATGAACAGTTGTTAAGTCCGGGAGTAACTGTATTGTAGGATCCAAATGTAACAGTGGGCTCCAGAAGACAAATTTTATTTATTGATTTATTTTACTTATTTATTAGATTTGTTGGCCGTTCATCTCATCTCATTCATTCTTGTGATATAGAAAAAACAGAGAAGAAATCAGTACTGTAGAAGGGAGTCAACATTAAAGAAGAGTTTGATTGTTATCAAATTGTGCAGTATCCAAGCAGCAGAGTTTCTTAGAATCCTTACACACTAGAACAATCTTTTCCCACGTCATTCTGCTCAAATTGTTGTGGATTCTGAGTTCTTGGCCAGCATGACCTGCTCATCTGTTTATATTAGTAACAGTCTTGACAGCATAAAAGACTTCCTCTCACCTTGAGTCCTGCCTTATCTCCTTGCTTCTTTCTGAATAACAATATGCAGAAAGTTCTTCTGATCCGATTCTCCCCATTTGTTTCATAGCTTTCAGATTTTTTTTCCTGAGTCTCAGAGAGATTTACCCTTGTCAGCCAAGGTGGCTGTGATCAATGGGATCTGAGATGAGAGATGCTGAGCATCTTTTGACTTTCTGTGCATAATGAGGAAAGGCTGACAATCCATTTCCTGCATCTCCAAGAAAAAGGACACATAGAAGAGGAGAGAACAACAGAGTTGGAAGGAACCTTGGAGGTCTTCTAGTCCAACCCCCTGCTTAGGCAGGAAACCCTACACCACTTCAGACAAATGATTATCGAATCTCTTCTTAAAAACTTCCAGTGTTGGAGCATTTGCAACTTCTGGAGGAAAGTTGTTCCATTGATTAATTGTTCTTTCAGGAAATTTCTCCTTAGTTGTAGGTTGCTTCTCTCCTTGATTAGTTTCCACTCATTGCTTCTTGCCTGTCCTCAGGTGCTTTGGCGAATAGCTTGACTCCCTCTTCTTTGTGACAGCCCCTGAGATACTGGAACACTGCTATCATGTCTTCCCTAGTCCTTCTTTTCATCAAACTAGACACACCCAATTCCAGCAACCATTCTTTATATGTTTTAGCCTCAATCCCCTAATCATCTTTGTTGCTCTTCTCTGCACTCTTTTCTAGAGTCTCAATATCTTTTTTACATCGTGGTGACCAAAACTGAATGAAGTATTCCAAGTGTTGCCTTACCAAGGCATTATAAAGTAGTATTAACACTTCACGTGATCTTGATTCTATCCCTCTGTTTATACAGCCTGGGACTGTGTTGGCTTCTGTTGAATTTCACAGTACATGTATTATAAATGTTAATATCTTTTCTTTTCCTTAACTGTTAACTCTATTGAGTTTATGATTAGTTAGTAACCCCATTTTCAAATATCCTATAAACAGCAGTATTTAAAGATGGGGTTGACTGAGAGTTCTGAGTTTTTGGATTTCTGGGGAAGAAATGGTGAACTGAAGACAGCTCCACTAAAAGTGGAGCCAAGAAGCACAGCAAAATAAAATGCCACCAAGTAGATCAGCTCTTTGTAATTCCTTTCTGGACAAGGAAAGGATTTGGGATTGCTGACAAGTGCTCAATACAGCTGTTCCTTGCAAGGAGTTCGCAAGACAGCAATCTCCAATGGGTTTAGAGATTTGGGAGAGAAGGGAATAGCCACTGCTCTTCAGCTATAAGGAACCACTGGATTGGCAAATCTGGAAAAAAAACCAGGTGAGTTTCCTTCAATCGTACCAAAATAAGTTTTAAATACAGGTTTAAGGACTTAATTTGTTTTAGTAAACAGCAAAAGGCTAATTAAAACTTTGCTTTTGGAAAGATTAAAAATAAGATTTTGGAATTCTCTATGGAAAAAAACTTTCATTTTGATTTTTTTTTTAAATGACAGGCTGGGATGTTGAAAGTTGGATGCTACAGGGAACTAAAAGGAACTAAATATTACAATTAAAGCAGAAAAACACACATTTGACTTAAAAGTACAGGAGGAAACAAATTATTTTAATATTACACATACTGGAGGATATTTTTGAACAATGGACCCACACTTATTTTTAAGAGTGTCTGCCTCTATAGATAAATCTTGCATTTCTGCACACTGCAGTTCCTGAACCAGCATCACCGCGTAATGACAACATCAAACTTATCTCAGTAAATTTCTTCAAAAACTGTCCCAACCATTTTCAGCAGACTTGCCTACAAAGCTTTGCAAAGAAAAGTATCAATCAAGAGCAAAAGTCTTCTTTGTGTAGCAGAATATGGTTGTGAAATCTAGAAGATGAGCTCCATATACTAATGACCTTGATCTTTTCCCATATTGTACACATTTTGCCTTTAAGCTAACATATAGAGAAGTCTTTTGTCAGTCACCAAAGGGGAAGAGTCTTTCAGCAAAACATATGGATTCCTGATCAAGAGATAGCTAATTGAAAGCAACATTTCTAAAGAATAGCTTCCTTAGTCTATCTTATAAGATGAAGTTCTATACATAATAAATTACACACTCTCTCCGATATAAATTATAGATTCAGTTCAAAGATAGGATCCCTTTTCTACTTGTGATTTCAATATACTGTAGTTTTAAAAAAATCTTGATTTTTTTCAACATTAGTATCCATGAGGGTTCTTCTTTAAAAAATCCAATTGTTGATAACATATATCGACTTCAGCTTGACCCAGATATAATGTCTTGGGTCATTTTTGCTTTAATTCTTTTTTTGCTTTTTTGGGGGGTAACTTATATATCTATATCATATTATGACTAATGCATTTTGATTTTCCTTTCTGCTTGAAGACTATATGTCAGTCATCTGTTTTCATGAGCATCAGTTTGTAAAATTTAATACCGTTTGTACTTACTGGTAAGATTGAGTCTACTTTTCTGTGAAGGAAGATGCTGAGATCCCTACAGAAAGTTTCACTGATACCTGCAAGGGCTCTAATGCATATTTCGTTTATCACTACATGAACTTTGAACCATACAAGAGTTGAAAAACCACTTTAGTTTGAAATATTTTAAAAATATTCAAATCAACAGTGAGCAAATATTTTTAATGTAAAGACATTTAACATTTTCTCCTTAAAATGTGATATAAACCTTTAAAGGGATTTATTTAACCCTAAAATACAAACAGAAATAAATTATCGAACATCAGCATTAGAAGAATATAGAAGAAATGCAAAGCACTACAAGAAATATAGTTATTAAATTAAGGGAAGATCTTGAGTATTGTAATTATTATGACTGTTACTACTGATTGCCAATCATGTTACAGACATTTTGCTAACAAGAAAAAATGAAACTCTCTTACCCTTGTATGCTGCCCAATGTAAAGCTCTTCGGTCCCTTTTGTCAAAGGCATTAATATTTGCCCCTTTAGCCAACAGTAAACTCACCATCTAAAACAAGCAAAGAGCCCCCAAATGTACATCAGTCAATAGTTATAGACTCTGCAACAATTGACTTAATGTTGATTTGTACTTTACTTTGATTGATTGATTGATTGATTGATTATTCATTTTACCCAATCCATTGGATGCAAATTAGCAGAACAATTCTGTGTCTGGTGTTCAGCTCACACTGCTTGAAGATAAATGATTTTGCCAGACCAGATTTCAAAGTAAAAGAACAATGTTATTAAGGCACTTACTTCAACGTGGCCGTTCAGAGCCGCATGGTGTAATGCTGTCCGACCTCCTCTGTCGGAGACATTGACACTACTCAGAAGTGGAATTATCACTTCAGCACACTTCACAGCTTTATTTGCAGCTGCAACATGTAGGGGTGTCTGCCAGTTCTTGTCTCTGGCATTGACGTCAGCTGAATGCTTAATCAATACTTGTACGGCTTCCTAGAAGATCACACAATTAAATCACAAGGAAAGCATTTATTAGAAACTATAGATTATATTTACAAATCTTATGCTGAACAGAGGCCTATATATATATATATATATATATGAATATATATATATATATTACTTCTCTCCTGTAAAGTAAAATGGACTCTATTACCTTTATGCATACTATAGAAATGTTCCTTGAGCTTGACTGAAGTATTTAAATCCAACAGTGCTCAATATGGAAGAAAATGCTACTGTCAACATCCTACTTTGAGATAAATTCATATTCCTGTATGATTTCCTGTAAATCATACTTCTCCAACCTGATATGTAGGGTTGCAAACTCCATAATTCCAATGGTGAAATCCAATTTTTTTTACTACCGGTTCTTTGGGTGTGGCTTGGTGGGCGTGGTGTGGGCATGGTGGGCATGACAGGGGAAAGATACTACAAAATCTCCATTCCCACCCCACTCTGGGGCCAGTTAGAGGTGGTATTTGCTGGTTCTCCGAACTACTAAAAATTTCTACTACCGGTTCTCCGAACTACTCAAACTTTCCGCTACCAGTTCTCCAGAACCTGTCAGAACCTGTTGGATTTCACCCCTGCATCATTCCCAAACTAAATATTCAACCATGTTTATTCAAAATTAAATCCAACCTAATGGAGCCTACTTATCAGTAGGCTTAGATTTGGACTATTAAGTAAATGAAAACACTTTCAAATGTGTACTCTGCACCCAGTCTCTGCATTGGCAGGAGTTGAAAGCTGAGCTGATATCTACCTGGCTGGACTGCAGAGTATATGAAATCATACTTAAAATGGTTTCTCTTTTGCTACGCTGACAGCTCTGGAGGACTTGTCAATTTTCCACTGGTGGGAATTCTTCTGTTTACCCTCCCTCCAAATTCCTTAGCTCAATCGAGCCTCTCCTTCCTACCACAGAGAATCAGCTGTCATTGTTTCAGACTGATGCGCTATTATTAACTTTTTTTAAAGTACCAAAGGACAAAGTCTTGGTGGCTTTGTAGCTCCCTCTACTTGGCCAGATAACTTTTTTTGGGGGGGAGAAATTACAATGAAATACATACAACATGCAAATAAAAAAGGGGGAGGGGAGAGATGAGGCATTGACTGAATAGTCTTTGGTGCTTGATGATTGATCAGCTGAAGGGACACTGATTGACTTAATGTTTCTCAGCAGTGTGAAAGGCAGGAGCAGTGAGGAAAGTTGTGGGTCACTTCAAATCCTTTTTAAGGGATTGGGGGAGTGAAAATGGCAAAGTGAAAGTACATTTTTACTGGTTTAATCTAGATTATATAGTAGTTAGCTTTTTCACAGTGGCTGCCTTCTGAAGAATTCTGGCCTTGTGTGAATGAGTTCAATCATTCCAACTTTGCTTCTGCTGCCATTGCAAAGGATAAAACAAACCACAGCATAATTTCTTCTTAGTGTGTTTTAATGTGCAGCTGGGGAATTCTGGGTTTTTCTCATTCTAACAAGCCATGATTTGAAAGCAAGAACTCAATATGTATACCCGCCTCCCACGGGTGGCCATCAAAGAAACGGAATGGAGCTGGAAAAAACTTGCATCTTACTAAACCATTAGGGAGATAAGAAGGAGGAGTGGAAAGTTCTTTTCAGTTTGAGATAACTTCGATTTTACCTGGAAAAATTATCTGTAATCAATGACCTTATTCACATGGACATTATTTGGCTATATAGTTATGTGGTTTCCCCATTGACTAAGACTGCTACATGAAGACTTTTGACTTGCAGACAGCTGACCACAATGCATGGCCGGCAATGGGTATAGTGGAAAACCATGCAGCTTCCAGAACTTGTACCAACAGTGTAGCTCCACTGTTCTTTTAATTGACCCTTTAGACTCATTATATGCTTACAGCAGAATGATGATCAATCTATATATACATATATATGTGAGCTACAGAAATATAACTGAGCTTCAAAAACACAAAAAAAAGTATGTGAATACTTTTAACTTTTCAACTATTTTTGAGACAGATTACAAACCATCTAAACACGTTCAATAGAAACCAACAGGTTTGGCAGGTAAAACAAGTCCAATTCCTTCTATGTCAAGCTCATAGCTTTATCGCTTTTCTTTTGAAATCGATGTTAAATTATGCCATTAATATGAACCTAGGAGTGGCAATTTCTATCCACCTTCCTTTCTTTTCAAGGATTTGTAGTTTATTAGAAATGCCCTTCAGTGGACTTTTACCAGAAGCCAACAGCTGGGAAACTCCAATATTGTAGCAGCCAAAGAGTACTCAGATTTAGAAACAAATTCTAAGAATTCATCCCCTTAGGCTTGGCAAGGACCCAGATAGTTGCAAAAGCAATTCCACCAATCTTTGGAGAAAAGCCAAGCTGGCAACTTTTGAAAAAGAAGTCTTTCTCAACAGCCAATTCATTGGCATGGATTGTGTAGACCCAACTTTGGAAAACGAAAACACCCTGAAAAATGGCAGCTTAGAATGGGAGCACACTATAAATGAAAATTTAGCTACTCCTGGTTATTTCTCTCACTTATTAAGTCTTAAGTGAGTAAAACGAAAGAGGAGATGGGATATTAAGTATAAAAAAATACCATATTGAGCTATTTAAAAAAAAATAACCCTAGACAAGATAAGATAGAATTGACTTGCAAAGAGTAGACCTAAGGAAATTTGTCAAATAGGTTTTGCTGGATTGGGCATTATTTTCAATATTTTGATAAGAGATGATTGGAGGGGAGGAGAATGTGCACAAACAAACCTTCACAACATTACTTTCTGGCCCACTGCTGTCTCCATTTAATATAGTCCTGTTCTAAGCAGGTATCTCTTGGGAACTTTCGCTTAAAGGTAAAGTTATGCCATGTTTTATTGGCTCATCACATCACATACACTTTTCCTGTTACAGGAAAGTGCAACGTTCAGGAATGTTTGCTGCAAGGATGTTGGAAAACAGTAAGTGACTATTCCTGAATATTTTTAAAATGAAATTGCTTTTAGCAAAAGTGTTCTTTCTTCAAAGAGAGTCTGGCTTCAGAAGACTGCTAGCTAAAGTGAAGAACATGATAAATGATTAATTCTATTTATAGTTAAAATCATTAGGGATTTTAAATGTATCAATCAGCATGTTAAAAATAAGTTTTGCTGTGAGCTCACGGTTTACGAAGTGGTCAATTAACAAAGGCAGAGATGTCATTTCTTCTGCTTCTGAAACAGTGGAATGTGGACATTTTGCCACATTCTCTCTGGTCCTCTGGTGGCTTTCCTGTTCAGTGGAATTAATGACTCCTTGCATGGTAGGCTACCTTTCTGAGGTCTTAAACACAGAACTCAACAAGGTGGTGATAGTAGTAGTTGGCTTATTCCCAGAGACCCTAGAAGTAACAGCAGTGGTGAAGAGATGGTAGGCACTGATGAGATGGTCATCAGTGAAAGAAGAATGGGAAAAGAAGAGGGGGGAGAGCAGTGGCGAAATCCTTTTTTTCCACTACTGGTTCTGTGGGTGTGGCTTGGTGGGTGTGGCTTGGTGGGCATGGCAGAGGAAGGATATTGCAAAATCTCCATTCCCACCCCACTCTGGGACCAACCAGAGGTGGTATTTGCTGGTTCTCTGAACTACTCAAAATTTCTGCTACTGGTTCTCCAGAATCTGTCAGAACCTGCTGGATTTCACCCCTGGGGGAGGGGCCTCCTGCAATGTGTGGCAACAGCACTGTTGCAGAGCTTACTGGGACTTGAGATTCTCACCAATGGGATTGTAATGGTTGCTTCAGCGGTTTGAAACCAGTAGAAGAGATTTCAGTACTCTACGCTGGTTCTATTACATTTTGAGACCAGCATGAGAACAAACTAGACAGAAGCTAATTCCTAGACTCCGCCATTTTATTTCCTGTATATTTCCTCAATCAATTTCTATGCCTCCATTGGAGAGAGATAGTTACAGAAACAACTGTTTTTCCTGGATTGTTCACTCAAGAGAATCCAAGCAACATCGCTGAAGTTTCAGCATTCTCTATAAATCCAGAATCTGATAACACTTTACTGGTTAACAAGTTTTATTTTATTTTTTAAACATAAGCTGTTGTGTACTGTAGCTCACTCCATCAGATGCCTTTTTGATCTGATTAAAGTGAGTTATCACACATGGAAACTGAGGCCTTTTAATAAAACATGGTTGGAAAAGATGCTACCATTGATTAAAACAACTACAAAGTATTATCTATAGCAGTGATAGTTAACCTTTTTGGCAATGAGTGCCAAAACTGGAGTGCGTGCGTGTCAGAGCGCCAGAACCCAGAAGAGAGCAGCTGGCCAGTGCGCAGCGGCCATCTACTCTTCCAGGTTCCAGCGCACATGCGCACCGGCCAGCTGCTCTCTTCCGGGTACTAGTGCGTGTGCGCCCCAATTTTGGCACGGTGCCAAAAGGGCTAACCATCACTGTAGGCAGTGGTGAGATTCAGCCGGTTCTCATCGGTTCCAGTGAACCAGTTGTTAAATTACCCACCCCCACTATCAAAATGGATACTGGGCATACGCAGGCTGGAACCTGGAAGAGCAGCTGGCAACGGCGCACATGTCCACAGAGAGGGCTCTGCGTGCTACCTCTGGCACACGTGCCATAGGTTTGCCATCACACTTCTATAGTCCCTCTTACTTTACCAAATGCATGGTTTGGATCCATTTCCCTTTTTTTTACAGCACAACTTGTGCACTCCTAATACAACTCAGGAAATAAAATTGTAAGCAAGGGTCACTCAAGGTACTTTGGTTCATGTTTCCTTTCCTTGCACCAAAATAGAGATTAATAAATTGTGGATCATTCCCTAATTTCAGTTGAAGTAGTCCTAGCAATCCTATTTCAACACTGGTAACAAACAGTATTGGTCAGCAACCTGACAACATCAAGACAGTTTGGAAAGTACATAGTTCTGCTTTAAGAAATAAATAGTTGAGGGTGCTTTTAGGGAGAATATCTCTCTCTTTCTGCCACTGACTGTAGTGTAGGTAACCATATTGTCTAAAGTAGGGTTGGGTTGAACTGATTACCGTAAGTTAATGTGCTTTGTAATCACGTTGCCAAATATTTCTCTTAGACCTGCTACTTTTTAAGTTGTATTTATTTACAACGTAACCACTAGCCTTTGCCCCTTTGTACAAAGAAAGTAAAGGGAGGATAATGGAAGTTGTCTGGATCAGCATGAGATATCAACTTTTAATTCTATTTCTCTTCTCAAGTAAGTGTTTGTATTTCCTATATTTATGCTTTCTATTAGTGACTATGAAGTTATATTTCATGGTACAAATCTATTAAGTAATCCAGATACCGTATGTGCATCTAAACCACACAAGCATTGCATGCTAGCCTTTTTTAGGTTAAACTTAGCATATATTCATCTGTGTCATGGACAAAAATGATCACCACATCAAAGAATACAATGCAATCATTACCAGGGCCACAAAGAATTCTGGGGAAATAGAAAATGTTTCCATTTAGTCGCCAAATGGTTAATGTAAAGAAGCTTGTGCTGTAGCTTAATTTATTTATAAACTGTTTGGAAGTCTCAAGCTGACAGGAAGACAAAATGTTTATTGGGGCCTTACAGATACAAGTGAGCTGCATCTTCCTGGCACATGAATAAGTTGACAATACAGGACACAACAGAAATAATGGTGACTGTTACACTACATAACCTCCAATGCAGCATATACCCTCTGCCTCCTTTCCTTTCTCTCCCCTCCACAAATATGCCTGATTCACATCTTTGAGTCCCTGATCCAGCTGACTACTAAGTAAACACATTAAATATATACATAGTTCAAGACACCTAAGGTGGAATTACATAGACAATTATATTGAATCATTCCTTTATGGATATGTGTCAAGAGATGAAGTAACACTAGTGCATTTTTTAAAGTTGAAACTTCTGAAGCACATATTGCTGAAGCATTGGCTGTATTACTCACTTCACTCCTTGATGCAACAGCTCGGTGGAGAGGAGTCAGCCACATGTTGTCCTTGGCATTGACACGGGCTCCTGCAAATCAAATGGACATCTCTTAAATACCACCTCCACCCAAAAGTGCAGTTTGGTAAACAGAACAGCCTGCAATATGAAATGTGTTCCAGACCATACTGCCCGATTTTTGACATTTGTTTCAAGATGGCTGATAACAAAGGGAAAGTAACCTTGCTGACTCCCAAAATAATCCTGGAGAGTTGAGCAGGAAAGAGAAGCAAAAAAGACGGACTTTCTTAAATTAATACCTCCTACAGAGAAAGAAAACTAGCAGCAGGAAAGACCTAGTGAGGCCAGGGATGGAAATATCCAAACAATACTATTTTGAAAATGATCAAAGACACATTGAAATTGTAATCAGAGCTATTGGTTGATCGCCTTAATTATTTTTATAAATAACTCAAGGTGGCAATCATACCTAATACACTTTCCTTCTCTTATTTTCCCCACAAAAATAAGATGAGTGACTGGCCCTAAGGCAGGACTAGAACTCACTGTCTCACGGTTTCTAACCTGATGCTTTCACCAGTTACTAAAAAATCATGAAAGGCATCAACAGTTTGCTTGTAACACTGTCAAAGACCAGGCAGTTCTATCACTTGCATTGTTGATACTGATGCTTCTCATACACATCCTATTCTGTGGCTATCCACACTTATACAAAAATTTAGTTCATGTGCCCTGGCCGACTGCCCTCCAAATCTGTACCTGGAGCAAATGAGAAAGCGGAGAAGCAGGGGAAGGTCCAGAATTCATAGCTTCACTGAGATAGCATTTTATTGCTTTATTGGATTCATTGTCTAAAACCTAAAATAAGCTGGACATTCATTCATTCATTCGTTCGTTTGTTCATTCATTCAGTTTCTATGACCACCCATCTCAGCTAAGTGACTCTTCCCTATTCTATTAGTAGAATCCTCATTCCACTATTTTTTAAACAAAAGACACTCCTTATCAATGCTACTTATTTTCTTCATTCCACCCCAAATCCCTTCCATTCTGTGAATAGGCTGTTTTTCCAATGTTGTGTTTTCTATTTCTAGTGTCCTATTGTTGTTTAATAAGATTTAAACAGAAGATGAAAGACATATTTTTGTCATCAATAGGCTCAATACTTTACGTAGTTTGGATATAGTACCTTTGTTTTAAAGAAAAAAGAAAAAGAAGGGAATTCACATTTTTACTGATTGCTTGACTGCAATCTCTGAAACAAATAAGGTGTAAATTTTCCTGGGAAATGAAACACATTTCTAAACACACCACAGAAGTATAGTAGGTGTCTTGCTAATCAGATCTGGTTTCCACATTCTCTGCCTTTGCAAATTTGCAAGGTGCTGTTTATCTAAGGTAGAGAAGTTATCTGTACATCCAATTTCATTGATGTATTTAAATGTATTTTAAAAGCAACTATTCAGAATGTCGGATTTGCTGCAAAAGAGCCATTGAAATTAGTTATCTTTTATTTTAAAATCATGTGGCCCTGATATTATACTGCCTTGCTGGCTCAAAGAACATGGCTCTGTTACATAAAATTCCTCTAGATCACTATTAGGCAACATATTTTAGGTTACAACTTCCATAAGTCTCAACTAGCAACTCTCAGAGATCTGCTTCTGCACCTCACTCAGAGACAAGACAGTATTGGTTGACAGAAGAGCATGAATCCATAAACCAGGTGCTCTTTCCTGGTTATCTGTCTGATATGCTGTATTTGATAGCACAGTACTGAATTGGGGAGTAGGGAGGACGCTAATCAGAGCATTTGTAACTCTTTGGAACCTCAGGGTAGAACTGTCACTGTGCAGCTCACCCTTTAACAAATCTAACACAGTCCTAACCAATATTAAGCGTCCTGCAGATGTGATCAGGCATTCATTTTAACAGCTTCAAAGAGCCAAGCTTCTCTTTGAAGTTTGCTGTGCTGCATTTGGCCCACAGCTAGCAAGAATCAAGCAATCTAATCTGCTCTGAATTGTGTAGCTAATAATCATATCATAACATGGTTCTTTATTAAATTTAAAGCTGTGCTGACGGGGTGATTTCAACAGGGGCACAGCAAACATGGAGGGGAGATTTATACCGCTATGAGACCGTGGCCCTTGATGGTATAAAAATTTAATCAGATACATAAATAAATTAACATTGGGGGTGGGTGGGGGAAGCCTCCTTCGTGCCAAAACTAATTTTATGTAAGCAAGAGCTATTTTTGTCAGGGTGGCAGAAAGGGGAGAAGGGTAGCCCTTCTCTCTTTGCAGCATGCTCCTGATAGATATCTGTCTCACCCAAATGGTTTTCAATTTTAAAAATTAGAGAAATGGCTGCTAGCCTTAGAGAGTAGGCAACTTTTTGTGGGGGCCAAATAATTCAGGAATCGAACCGTAAATCCCTGATGTGAAAACACGTGTTCTGTGATTCGGTTGTATATAAATTCACGTAGGCTTTCCAAAATCCTTTTATCCCACTCCCCCACCCCCCTCACATTTTCAGTCTGACAGCTTCAACCTACATAAACAGTCACGCTGGCTATAATTTCACCGTGCTGTTTTGAGACATCTGGCTGCTGGTCTTCTGCATTAACTCTGAATAATTTCTGTTTAATGGTAACCCAGAGGCCCATTCCTGATATGTCTCAATGCAAAGGACATACGCTTTATTCATTACATGCTATGTTTATTTGTACTGCTGGTGTACCAGTTCATGTGCCACAAGACTAACTATGGACATATTTCACCAAATGTCTCTCCTGAGCCTTGAGGGAAATTCAATGGGCCAATTCTTTTTGCAGGGCCTAGCCTCCCCAGTAAGACTGCTACAGGTTATAAATCCTTCTTGCGTTACTTTAAATATAAAAAATGAACAGAAAAGATTTGAGGAGTTTTGCTGTCTGCTGTTTATGCTGATCAGTATTCAACCAATCCATCCTTTATGAAGCATCATCCAAAATGCAGACCTATTTTTAACAAATGAAAATGCATTAGTTTGTTAGAGAGAGGCAGTACAGCAAAGTAATGTATGAGTCATAACCTTGTATTACTCAAAAGGGGTACAAACAGTGATGTCCTTGATAAATGATGGCACTTAAAGAGTTTTGCAGGCAGAAAGCAGGCAGAAAAAACACACAAACACAAAAAGGCAGCATTGACCAAACCTCAAAAACATGATTGGGTTGTCTTGCCAGGTCAAAAAGGGAAGGTGTATTTATTTATTGTTATACTTATTTATTTATTAATCAGTTACTTTATTTATTTCATTTGTATGCCACCCATTTCCTTTGAGGATAACTTAAATTACTACTTTAGAAGGAAGAGTTCTCTAAAATAGGTTTTTGAATACATTATCCCAATGTTTGCACCAATGTCTCCACCAACACCGAAGCACAAAACAAAGCTTGACATTTTATCAGGAAGCATCAGGGAGGAAAGCTGAGGGTAAAAGAAAAATCTGGAATGTGGATTCTTCCACAGGTGGCCCTTAATTTATGTCCATAAGAGCCATGGTGGTAGAATGCTACATTGCGGGCTAATTCTGCTGACTGCCAGGGCTTCAATCCTCACCGGCTTAAGGCTGACCCATCCTTCCATCCTTCAGAGGTTGGTAAAATGAGCACCCAGATTGTTGAGGGCAATATGCTGACTCTGTAAACCGCTTAGAGAGGACTGTAAAACACTATGAAGCGGTATATAAGTTTAAGTGCTATTGTTATTGCTATTTAACAGTGGTTTGAAGTTATGATAGTGTGGAAAAAAATGACATGTCCCACCCTCAAAGCTGTTACTTATAATCATGTTTTATGACTTTCCCAGCCAGCTTCCGGCAAGCAAAGTCAATGGCGAACTTATGACACGTGTGCCCGAAGTGGCACGCAGAGCCATGTTGCCTGGCACACATGGCGTTGCCCGTTCCTCTTCCGGGTTTCTAGCGTGCATGTGCACGTGATGATCACCTGGCCTTTGTGCATGCAGCAGTGCTGGAAACTGGAAAAGTTGGTCTTTCGTTATCCGGCATGAGCATGCATGCCGGCCATCGTGCGCATCTGCGGCAGCAATCAGAAGACTTGCTGCTGTGTGCTCAGTTCATTTTCCGGCGTGCACATGCTCCCTGGGCAGCTCCTCTTCCTGGTCGTGGCTCAGATGAGTGTGAGAAGTGCTCCCTTTTCAGCACTTGGTGCCGTGCACGGACATGCTCCATTTTCGCACTCAGTGCCGAAAAGGTTTACCATCACGGCAATAGGGGAAGCGAGATTTGTTTAACAATAGCATGATTCACTTAACAACTGTATGATTTGCTTAATAATTGGATGATTCACTTAACAATCACAGTAAAAATGTCGTAAAATCAGGTCTGGTCATGTGGTTAACAATCAAACTTAGCAATCAAAATTACAGTTCCAATTGTGGTTCTTAAGTCAAGGACTGACTGTAATAATTATGAAACACTAAGTTAGAAGCAATTTCCTGCAGATATTATTCCTCCATACTCTTATTCTCCTTCTTTTCCAATTGGGATTATTACTGGGGGGAAAGAGGATGTGTAGGAGGGGAAATGCAAGGATGCTTTATGCTGAGATCTAACTATCACTTCATCTAGCCCGGCCTTTTCTACTTTGGAGGTGATAGCTCTATACATGGCCCAGAAGCAGAAAATTGGTGGAACCATCTATCTTCAATTATTTTGCCTGAACCACAAGAACTGGTAAAGTGGACATGCTCCAGGTCTCTTCTATTAAACACTGTGATCTGATGGGATCCAGGAAACGTGCCTTCTCCGTTATGGCATCTCTCCTACGGGATACTCCCAAGATTTGGATGGCCTTATTCCTGTTCTCCTTCTTTAAGGCCTTAAAAACTGGGCTGCTCCACCAAGCCTTAATTAAAGTGTTAAGTAAGCCTGGCTTCTGTTATTTTTATGTTGGGGAAGTTCTTAAGTTAGAACTCAATGTCTTTGTACTTGGTTGATTTTATTTTTTGTACTGTTTTTTTGTACTTGATATTATTTTTAGTACTGTTTTAAACTATTATAAGCCTACACTCATATGTTTAGATATATATCTCTTTCACATAAATCAAATCAATGCACAGATTGAGATATTTCTGCTCTACCACTATAAGACCTTCAAAGTAGTCCAGATGGGAAACCAGGACCCTGAGTCTTATACTACTTCTATTGGAAGATTACAGTAACAGAATCTTGCACATCTGAAAGCACCTCTTCCCACCTTACTTTTACTCTTCTCCAAACTAGGTAAGGTCTCTTCTGAGATACGTTCTCCAGCCACATTTATTCTGTAGACTGAGATATTACTTGTCAGACAGATGTACTGGCTGCAGCTCTTCCTTCTGTCTCTTAAGGTACGGTCACAACTGATTTAATCCACTCCCAAGCATTTTTTCAATAGTTAATGTTAAGGAATGAATATGCAACCAGTGAACTATGGCTCCTCTTCAAAGTAACTTGAAGACAATAATGGGGATCCAGTCATGGGAAAACATTTAATCGTCTCATTTTATGCTTCACTAATCAGGCTCATTAGACCTGAGTTTTGTACTTTTCTGACAGAAATCCTCAGTTTAAGAAATAGCCTAGACTGTGATATAATGTTCACAGGAGAGAGTGACAATAAGTATGTTTTTTTAACTTCTGCAAAGAAGATTGGAAGTTGCTTCTTTAAATATTTTTCTTTTTCTTCTCTTCTCTTATCTGTACTTTTTCTTTTTCTTTTCTTCTTAGTATCAAACTATTAAAAAGTTTTCTTAACTTTGTATTCTATATTTTTCCTAAGTTTATATTTTATCTTTTGTCAGAAATAATGTAATACTATATTAATTAGCCATTAAGCCATATCAGAATACAAAACATAAAACACACAGTAATAAGATATTATGTTAACAGTGGAATAAAAGCAATAAGAAAATGCAAATCATATTTCCGTGTCACAATTTACCCCAATCAGATCCACATATACAGTTCTCAACTGTACTGTTTTGGACAAATAAAGGGCCAGGTTATACGTAATTTTTGCATTCTGATCGCAGATGACATATGTTGTTTTAATATAAGGATCCCAAAAGGTTATTTGTCTAATGTGCAGTCCAGATAAGAAGGCATCTCTTTCTTATACAATTGACATTCAAATACTGTAATATATGTGTTATGTCTTCTCTCTCTGGGGCTCTGCTAATACAAGTACATTCACTGTAAGGGCTGCCTAATAGCTAATCAATAAAGCAGGGGTGAAATCCTACCGGTTCTAACCGGTTCTATAGAGTAGGTTGAGGGCCAGCTGGTGACGTCATAGAACCGGTTCTGTTCCCTGGAGGCCA
>JANHFT010006468.1:338626-364961 GCA_032467955.1 Pseudoxenodon macrops
TGACCTCCAAGCCACACCCACAAAATAAGCCACACCCACAGAACCGGTAGGGAAATTTTTAGATTTCACCCCTGCCCTGCATGCACATGTGGCCCCCTACACATGCCTCGCTCCCATGCATGCATGTGCGCCCCCCGCATTTGCCCCACTCCCACACACACATGGCAGATATTCTGATTTTCATAGCAAAAAAATGGTTATCTGCAGTTTATTATCTTCATCATTATAATTTCCTGGAGGGGAGAAGATGATGCTGATTGGAAAATGACTTTTGAATTTTTGTTTGAAATCATATATTACTCACGGACAAAACAAGGGACAGACTTTAGGCATCTGCAAAACATTCAGTTTTGTTATTGTTGGGCTGGAATGGATCTCCCATAGTTGATGATTGCCTGGAGTGGCAGACAGATTGGCTAAGGAAATTGGGATCCACATGGATCCACTCAGGACATCTCCCTTTAATTTTGATACCACATACTGCTCTCCAAGGTGTGAGTGTTGCAGTGAGGAGACTAGAACCAAATAATTTGCCTCTTTGTGGAGACTTGAAGATTGGAGGGGTGGATCACTTCCTCCTTTTTTTCCTTTAAAGCCATGAGCAATGCGAGATATTAAATTTTATATCAGCTCATGTGCAACCAAGTCTGTCTGGCATTTAAATTATTTGCAGGAAGAATCTGAATGATCTAAAACAGTGAAATGGGAGAATATTACAATCAAATATTTCTTGACTCACGATTGGCCCAGATGTGTCAGCAGCATTTAAAAGTCCTGCATTAATCATAAACTTCCAATACTTTTAAAAAAATCTGTTAAAGATTAGCACTAAGGTGGATATTTGTCATCAGAGAGCTGGAATATCCGATATTAGCCAATCAATGGCAAAATGCTTTAAAATATTAAACATATTTCTTAAGATCCAAATTCAATAAGAGGTTAGTTTTCATGCTTATTGGATTCCTCAGAGGATGTCTTAAAAAGGGATAGTTATTAAAAACAATATCCTTGAAGTGTAAAAAAAAAAGGCAGCACTTATTGATAGGATTTGTTTTTGTTCTATTAATGTTCCATTATAGTTTGACCTTCAGTAATACAGTGATGCGCAGAAACTGACATATACACTGAAAACAGATAAATTCCAACCAGAATATATGTCATCAACATAATTAGCAACAACAACAATGTTCTGAGGCTAATGTTTTAACATGAATTTTCTTATTAAGACAGTAATACATTAATTGACCTTCAGTCATTTCCCATTCGGCTGCCATTAATTGTTTTCTCTCAACCATAACCTCTTTTTCCGTCTTCTTAAAATATAATCCTTTTTCAAGGGGACCTTTAACCAATAATATATGAAAATAGTGTACCTCAGCTTCTGTATACTGTACACTAGCTTTCTGTTTGCAGGCTCAATGCAACCAGACAAATTTCCCTTTTGCTTTGGAGAGAATATTGAAGAGTGAACTGGATACTTTATTTTCTTGCAGAAACTTGAGAACTTCACTTCTTTTCTTAAAATCTCTCCAAATACCGCTTGCGTTGAATGATAGTCCTATTCACTTTTGCAATACAGTCCTCCAAATGTCCTGGAAAACCTTGAACAGCTGCCCTTGAGATAAGGGGGGTGGGGTGGAGTCATAGAGTCCCCAACCCTTCAAACATTGTAATTTGTCTATTTAAGTGCTAATGTAGCTGATCTCCAGATGTGCTGTGTCCATCATACTGTGGTAGCAAGCTGATAGGCATGATGAGAGATGTATCTATCATAATTAGAAATCCATTAAAGTAGAAAAAGGCAACCCAGATTATTTATAAATAAACAACCAATGACAACAGAGTTTTCATGGATAACAAAGATTAAGGCAGGCCTGAAGAGACCCCATCTCTTTTCTTGTTCAATTCCTCAATAACTCTTGAGTAAGATTATATGTCAGAAATGGAGAAACTGCAGCAATCAGATTATTTCAAGCAAGGATACTTGGAAACTCTTTGATACAGCATGGGATCCTTTAGCTCTATATAACACTTCTGCAAATCAGTTAAATAAAGCATCATAAAGAGGAAAGCTTTTGAATTACCTTGGTGGCCTTGCTTGTTTGGAAAACGTAAATGTGCTGAGAAATGTGATATTCTAGAAAAGTTAAACCTATTTAAATCAATTAGCAGGAAAGCCCATCCTTCTATTTTATTCTTTACCATTCCAGACAGACTTTAAAACTGAAGGCTGGAATTAGAATTTTTTTAAAAATTGGAACTGCATTCGTGGTAAATCAGGAACAAGCAATTCTTGAATGGACACATCAGAACCAAAATCAGTTGTTGTGTTGAGTTTAGAAGGACTAGGGTGAAGTTATCTTAAATTATATTTAGGTCACCCTTGTAGGTCACTTTTTAATGCATGCTTTTTCCATGCCTTTTCCTACAAGCCTGTTCAGTTGACAAGGTTAAGTCCCTTTCATTGATTTCCCATTACTTGTTGGATCCCTATATGATACACCGTCCTGACATCATGTATTTTCTTTTTAACACAAAGTACGAACTGTTTTATTTACTCGGGTTCTTTAGATAATTTAACGTGGAGATGTTTACACTGCTTCTCACTCCATGAGGATGCTTCCTCCCAGCCACAAATATTTTTCCTTTGAAATGGATATTTGTGCACCTCCAAGTCTGCTAAAAGGAAGAGAAGACGCCATTGAATGGATAGAGATGCAAATAGTTGTAAACTTGAAGATTAGTGGATGGTTGGGAATGTTTGCCTGTTGAATTTAACCCCTTTCCTAATACCTAAACATGATCTCACTTTTCTTTTACCCTCTCTGACCAATTATCTTTTCTCCTAATCCAGGGGTCTCCAAATTTGGTAACTTTAGGATTTGTGGAATTCATTAGCCAGCTGTGTTGGCTGGAAAATTCTGGAAGTTGAAGTCCACAAATCTTAAAGTTACCAAGATTGGACAAGCCTGCCCTAATCTATTCTCTAACTGATCTCCCCCCCCCTTTCTTCACTTCCTAATTCAATAGCTACTAGTCCTTATTCCATCTGCATCCTAATTTGTGTATGTGTGTGTGTTTCTCCAGGAAACATGCGATTGTGTAGTTACATCTGTAATATAAAATTAGTTCATATGCAGAACAGGGCATGATTAGCATATGGAAATGACTGGTTGATACATTTTATAAATGGAGTAGCAAATGTTATAAACAATTAATTATAATAGAGTGAGTCAGTTTGGTGAAGTGGCCAAGGCAGCAGGCTAGAAATCAGGAGGAAGCGTTAGGCACAAAACCAGCTGGCTAACTTTGGGCTACTCAGTCCTGGGAAGGAGATAACAACAAGCCACTTCTGAAAAAAACTTGCCAAAAAAAACTTCAGGAAATAATCCAGTCAATCTCCAGGAACCCAAAACGGAATCAAAAGCACACACAAAAAGTTATCATACACAAATAGATAGAGAGGTCTAGTAATATCTATGGATTCTGGAAAGTGTGTATGTGTATATGTATGTATATGTATATGTACATGTACATGTATACATATATACCAGAGGTGGGTTTCAGCAGGTTCTGACCAGTTCTGGAGAACTGGTAGCGGAAATTTTGAGTAGTTTGGAGAACCCGCAAATACCACCTGGCCCCACCCCCATCTATTCTCTGCCTCCCGAGTCCCAGCTGATTGGGAGGAAATGGGGATTTTGCAGTAACCTTTTGGGGATTTTGCAGTGGGAATGGAGATTTTATAGTATCCTTCCCCTGCTATGTCTACCAAGCCACGCCCACCAAGCCACACCCACAGAACTGGTAGTTTAAAAATTGGAATCCCACCACTGGGGAGGGGGGGGACTCCCCTCTGCCTTGAAGGAGGCTGTGGTCCATCTTTTCCAAAAGACTTTACTGCACCCAATGCTCCCTGACAATTGTCCTCCAATCTCCAACCTTCCATTTTTCCAGGAGGCAGAAGAGAGAGTGATGAGACTTCAGCTCCTGAGGACTCTAAAGGAAATGGATTATTTGTATTCATTTCAGGCTGAGGTTTGGTATGAAGATGGCATTGGTTGCGCTCATTGATGACACATAGCAGTGGTGTCATGAGGGAGGGATTTCCATCTTTGCACTCCTTGGTCTCTCAGCGGTTGTAATGGCATGTGGGAATGACCTTGGGAGACAGGAGGAAGAGCTGCAGACGAAACAATGGTCAGAAAAGTGGCAGCTGAATCCCCAGAAGGAATGTGGACATGGCAAACATCTCGGAAGGGACTCTCCCTAGTTTCTTGGACTGTAAAGGCAAGAGGGTAAACGTGCCAGTCTACTTTCAGACTGGCAAGTTTATGTTAATTTGCCTTTATTTGTTTTGTTTTTGTATTTTGCTCTGCTGGTCTATTGTATTCTTTGTATATGTTTTTTTTTAGTTATATGCCACCCAGAGTTGTTTGGAAGTCTGACAGTCTATAAATACAACACAACACAAACAACAGCTAATTGGCATACTCTACATCAAATACAGTGGCGGATTAAGGCTCACTGGTGCCCTGAGCACTGACAAATCTTGGTGCCCCCCTCCTTTGTATATACTGTACAAACAAAATCAAGCTTGGGCTACGTAAAACTTTGTGGTGCCCCCTTTGGGCCTGGTTCCCTAAGCACGTGCTTAGTCTGGTTAATGGTTAATACACCACTGATCAAATATCTAGAACTCTTTTGGTGGTAAAGCCTATTCAATGTTGCAAATTTTTCTTCCTCCTCTGTTCATTCCACTACATCTCTCTCCTCTTCTACCAACAGTATGTCCAGTTTTGCTTACTCACTGACCGTCTTCTCTCTCTTCCAGGCAAAATGCCTTGCTGTCTCACTCACTCTCTGTTCTCCATTTCCAGCATGTGACCTTAATTAAAAGCCTCTCCCAAAGCCAAAATATGGGGACTGAAGAACAGCATAGAATTAGGGCCTCCTGATTCTTTGAAGGAACCTCCCCAAACTAACAATCAAAATATGGACTTCCTGTGGAAATGTGGAAAGGGAGGAGACTGAATAACTTTGCAAACTAATTACACAATTCCCTTTCCCCATCCCCAGTCTAAATGTTGAATCTATTTTCTTTCCTAAAATAGGGGCCCCAAATGAATTATGTAAATTCATCCTCGTTCCATTTCTTTTTTCCTCCTTCCTTTCTAATCAAAGTCAAATGGAACTGGGAAGTGAAAACAGAACTGATTTTTTCTCTCTCGAGCGCTTCAATATTCCTAGAAGGTTTGTTGATGCACTGCTATAGGGAGGGTGGTAGAAATGTGTTTTCTCCTCACGCACAAAAAAGGCAAAAGCAGTTTATCTGCATAACATTGCAGCTTTCGATTTATATGCACAGATATAAATTTAGTCAATTTTTACTTTAAATAAAAACACAACACAGCTCACCATAAGCAGGGCAACTGGGTGACTGCCCAAGCTGCTGTTCAGGGGTGCTGCTCATTGTGAATTGATTCAAAGCCATCCTTGCTGTGCTATCTAATCTTTTTTATCATCAAATCAGACAGTTCTTCCCTTGTTAGGAAGGTTCAAATAGAAGACCCCAAAACAGTTTGGTGTAGTGGTAAAAATGTAGGACTGGTTAGTCCTAGGCTTTCCTTGGGCATGAAAGCCATTTGGGAGATTTAGGGCCCAACTCACTTCATAGCAATAGCATTTAGACTTATATACCGCTTGACAGTGCTTTTACAGCCCTCTCTAAGCGGTTTACACAGTCAGCATATTGCCCCCAACAATTTGGGTCCTCATTTTACCCACCTCGGAAGGATGGAAGGCTGAGTCAACCTTGAGCTTGGTGAGATCTGAACTGCAGTACTGCATTCTAACCACTTCGCCACCATGGTGCATACTATCCAATTCCCAATGACTCTGAGAGGTTCACAAAAAGATAACATTAAAAGGAATAAAACAATGTAATAATAAGCAAAAACAAGGAATAAAAAGCAACAGATTAGACAGGAGTAAAATCAAACCCACACAATCTAATAGGGGTTCCAGAAAAGCATGAGCAAAAAGCCAAGTCTTGAAGGGTGGGGACCATCCAGTTCTCGGGGGAACTTAGTTTCAGATAGCAGGGGCTGTGTCAGATGGCATGGTTTAAACAAAAGTACCCAGAGCATGCCAAATATGCCAGATCAAATCAGCCCGGCAGATACCATGGAAGACAAAGTAACCAGGCCCACATAGGGCTTCATAGATAACCAGAACCTTGAATCACACCTGGTTGGAAATAAACTTGCTATCAACACAACTTGAGAAATAGAAGTGTTACATGGGCATACCGAGGAATGCCAATGATGTTGCATTTGGATTAGACGGAGCTTTTGAGTGATCTTCAAGGGAAGCCCATGTCGTACTAATTTTAACAAAATGTTCCAGAAAAAAAAAAAGCAGCTGTTTGGTGCACTCCTTTCAATGTTTCTCTTCTCAATTTCCCCACCACTGCCATTGCCACCACCACTTCCAATCTTTACTCCAGGAGCTCTACCTCTAGCCCTTTCAGGGCAGTTGTCTGAATTAAAATGCCCATTTAGCTCTAATACTTTAAAGAAACATTTTCTTGCATTGTTAAAAAACTTGTGTTTACTATTTCTGACTTGTTTTGATTCCAAGCCTGTTTTGATTCCAAACCAAAAGCACTCAGACTTGTATATTGGAAACAAATGGTTGTCTTTTTTTTAACGTGATAATGGAACATTCCTTATTTTTTGAACATAGGTAGTATACGAAATTCTGGATTTCTAGAAAGAATTAGAATTAGTGATATTTGGACGGAGATAGTCATTTATTAAGAGTTAAATGCCATCAGAAATATTTGGCTGGCAGATATTACTAGAATATGCAAGAATTGCCTCAAAGCCTAGTCTTGTACCAGGTGATTGCAACCTTGTGCCCACTAGATGTGCTGGCAACAACTCCATAAAGCCCACCTAAGGGAGCCACAATAGCTCAGAGTAGTGTAATCAGTAGTCCAAACTCCAGAGTACACATTATTACAAAAGGCTGCTTTCAGAAGCACAGAGTTTTTCAAGACATTCCAACAACAGAGAATATAGCCAACTTTTCAAAGTGATTAAATAAAATAAGCTTTCCACTGAGTCCTTCATAACACTATAAGTTGGGTTTAATCTTTATGTTGGGTTTTGGGGGGGGGAAATTGGCATTACTGTTCATTTTTTAAAGTTATGTGGCTAACACTCTGGCATTAACAAGTAATCAGCTACAAAAACCATTTTGTGAGCCAAAGCAGTATTTGAGAGAAGCTTAACATTTGACAGTGCCAAGTTGCTACAGACTGAACACTGGAAAAGGTAGTATTTAGAATGCTTTCAACAAAAAAAGTAACATTGTGCAGTTACAAACCCAGACATAAATTGCAGGCTTTCCTATCCTGGTGGCCCTCACATATTCAAATCTAGTAAATCCCCGCTGGCATGGAAATTGAAATTCAATATATATGGAGGGTACAAGCTGGGAGAGGCAGATGTAGCAACTGATGTATTACATATATTAAACCTCTTAGTTTGCATTACCAAATGAGGCATTTCATTCTGTAGCATTTATAAGCATGTCAATCATTTTGCATTCATAATTGTCAAACAGAAAAGATACATACCGGACAAGATAAGGAGCTCAATAATCTCTGCATCTCCCAAGAAAGCAGCAACATGAAGCGGGGTACGCTTCTCCGTGTCCTAAAAAGAAAAAAATGATTTAAAAAGGCCATTGCAGATCTTGTGCCACATGAACTAGGAGGCTAAGACCATAATTTTGAAGTGGTGTAAACCATTCTTTTAAAGAGAGAGGGGGTGTCTTTGAGTCAGTGTTGACTCCTGGCAACTATTTGGTTTAGCCCCTGAAGTTTTCTTGGTAAGGTTTTTTTTTAATGAGTTCCTAGGCTTGGTGGCCTGAAGTCACCCACCCAAAGTTTAGCCTGATGCCTTAATCAATACACCAAACTGACTCTTTCTGTAGACTTACGTCGGTGGTAAAAGAATGGTTACCGTAGGTCTTATTTACTCTTGAAAATCAATGCAGAATACAGAATGACAGGGGGAGACTTCTGTGTCACACTTTTTCTTGCTCTAGCTGCCCTTACCTCCGTTAGCAAATAATCAGCATCATGACAGCTTCCCTATATGAGGTACTGATATTTGTACAGTTCTGACTTGTACAGTTCTGACTTGTACAGTTCTGACTTGTACAGTTCTGACTTGAGGATCAAGAAAGACCTTCGGAAATCACCGTATAATTTTATAAAAGATGGATTATGCAAAGCGATATGGCATTGCTATTGGGACAGGTGTGAAAAAGTTGGGTCTATGCAGCCAAACTTTAGAAAGTCAATGACTTCCCACTTTCCTTCCCCTTGGTTCATTAATTGAAATCAAATTCAGAGTTTCCTTCCTTGGGCCTCTGATATGTTGTTATACTGTTGGGATTTTACCTTTTGATCTAAAACAGTGGCTATGGGGGAAGATTAATCTGCAAATGAGACAACACAGTTGTAATTACTGCAGGTATATGTACTGTGTTCCTGATATCATTTTATCTGCTTAAGACTTTAAGCATAAAGATCAAAGACATGTAGTTTCTACTTTGGGAGCTAAGTATGAATTCAAGTTGCCATCTGGATTTTAATTAGTTAATGATGGCTAGTATCTCATCAAAGTTTAAAATTATTAAATACAAAAATGCACTTATTGTTTGAAGAGAATGTTAATTTTTCTTATAGAAACAACACATTTGCAAATTATGTAACAAAGAACAGCCAATGGAATAATATTTAAATTTATGAACTGCTACTTGAAAGTTTAAAAGAGAATAATATTTACCGTATGCATTGTGTACCATCCATTTTTAATTTTGTTCCCATTCTTTCTTGCACATTAAAAGTGTTTTAAAAAAAGACTCCTTATTCTTATTATTCCATTTTCCAAAATGATGTAACAACACAGTCCCACAACAGGTAGAATTTAGTTTATGGCCCTTTCCCCTCTCTTGCAGGTAGCATCTATCTGGATGCCACAAGAAAGGTTTGGTGGGACTCAAGCTCGCCTATAGAACACCTTGTTTGTTTAGTGAACCTGAGATGAAGCTCTAGAGTAGGAGTTTACACAGCTCCCACAGTTTTCCCCCACTGTGATGCTTTTGATTTCAGCTCTTTATTCCACTTGAACTATTTGTATTTAGGTCTGGTTTCAATTCTCAGGGGAGAGAACTTAGGACTATTTATTATTATTATTATTTTGTAAAATGCTACAAAGCATTTTGTGCATGGAGGTCAAATTTGGAAACAATGGCGTGGCTATGAGGTCTGTCTAGTTCCCCTCCTATCTCTGATCCTAAAACCACTTATCCCAATAGTGCTAATACTACTAATAATTCATGTGTATTTCCACAGTGAGTGATCAGCAATCCAGTATTTGGTTTTACCATATTTTATATGCACTGGAATTTCTAAATGAGTTGCTGTCTGCAGGTTTTGTTACCTATTTGGCAATACAGTTAGTCCTCGATGTACGACCACAATTGAGCCCAAAATTTATGTTGCTAAGTGAGACATTTAAGTTTTGTCCCTTTTTACGGACTTTCTTGCCCCACAGTTGTTAAGTGAGTCTTTGCAGGTGTTAAGTTAGCAACATGGCTGTTAAGTGAATCTGGCTTTCCAATTGACTTTGTTTGTCAGAAGGTCACAAAAGGGGATCACAAGGTTCTAGCACAGTGCAAATGTCATAAATATGGAACAAGTTACCAAGCATCTGAATTTTGATCATGTGACCATGGGGATGTTGCAGCAGTCGTAAGTGTGAAAAATGGTCATGTCACTATGTTCAGTGCTCTTTTAACTTTGAATGGCCATTAAACAAATTGTTGCAAGTTGAAGACTACTTGTATGTCCTCAATGCTTCAACCTGAAGTAGATCTCTCTCCAGAATGCTATTGTCTACCTCTTTGCCTCTGCTTTGTGTCCAATCAGTACAGTTGCTTTGAAGGTAAAGGCAAGGGGAAAGAAGCCACTCCCTGCTGTTTCTTTTACTGATTTATGCTACTATTTATTCATTTATTTTAAAAAGATTATGCAAATGCCCATCTTGTACATTCTGGATGGTTCCAGAATACTGTAAAACCAAAGGCAAGAAAAACAAGAAAACTAGACGTCTGACTATCTCCAATCCATTACACAATACAATCCTACCCCTATAGGGCCCTACCACACCTTCTAGCGCCATATTTTATGTGTGTGTGTGTGTGTGTGTTTGGAAAGCACTAGAAGAAAACAGTGTTAGAAGATACTAGTAAAAAAGTCAATCCAAAATTTGTCAGTGGCTCCTAGCCCTAATACAAAACGAACTCCATTCATCCTGTCATTATTAAAGTATCTCATCATATGGTTTAAAAAAATAAGTCTAACTTTCTGAAATTATCTGGCAACATGTTACACTGCATTACTGCTGAACGTCTATACCTCAATAACTTAGTAGTATCCTTAAATCTACCATCTGGGGCTTCCTGGAATCACAGAGCTTAAAGTAGAAACTACAAAGGTAGCAATTAGCTAGAAACAGATATTCTGAGTTTCATTAAAGTTGCGGCACTTTTACCGCATTTTATACCATATTTTAGGAATATGTGGACATCCTAGATATAACATTAAGCTCAAATAAAATTAAAAACACATCAAACAATCAAAGATTCCCTCAAATTGCACTTGACTCTTGATGATGATATACACAAGCCTTTGTATTTTCTTGCCAACAATATAGAAATGTTTTATGTTGCCTTCCTTCTCATTTCTCCCCAATTTAGCCTACAGAGCTGACATTTCCTGATAATCTTTTATTAATCCTTCTATTAATTACCGGTAGGCCTAATCCTACTTGGCTTTTTCACTATTAGTTAAAATAGGCCAGATATTCAAGAGTGAGTGGCAATAGGAGACCAATTTGCAATATGCAGAAGTTATCAAGTTCCACATCCAAAGGACAGAAAAATGAAATATCAGGGCTCATATATTGAACACATTTCTCTTCCTTTATAAATATTTTGAAAGATTCTAGTTTACAACAATAATTGAATGAAAGAAAGTTGATTGCAGAGGAAGGACAGCTCACATAAAAATAAGCATGGTATATTTTAAACACAGATTTTAAACAAACTAAAAAAAGAATGGCCCAAAACAATAGCTACATTTACTTCATACTTCAGTGAAAATATTTTGAATTGTTGTATAAGTTTGTGCTAAAAAAAAAAGAAGCTTAGCAAACTGATATATGAGGAAGATAATTTTTGCTGAGAAAATCGTAAGAACAATGAGAATGGGTATTATTCAATCATTTAAACATATCTTCCTTTATCTAATTAAATCGAAATATGTTGGACTAGAATATTGATCAATACAGAATGATGGAAACTGGAATCCAACTAAAGCGGTGAGCTTTAAATGGTCGTCAGCCATTCAGTCGTGTCCGACCCTTGACCACTATATGGATCAACACTCTCCATGCCCCTCTGTCTCATACCGCCTCCTTCAGATCCAGCATGGTCATTCCAGGGTCATCTTTAATAGTGTCCAGCCAAATTGTGAAAAGGTATTCTTTACATGGATTTTTAATTATTCTGTAACGATGAGAAAACAACCAATATTCCAACATTGCCAAGAAAACTGCATGCACTTCTCAAAAGCAGGAAAAACAAAAACACTAACTTACTGACTAAATTTCTGAAGTGATAGTTCAAGCAGGATCAAAAAGTCTATCACTGGTGTTTACCAATTAGGGAAATACATCTACATATGTGCACAAGAGTCACGAAAATACTTTGACACTATTGATAACAGAACACTATAGCCAAAATATCAGTAGAAGAAAATACAGCCAAATAATTTTAGGGGCTGGATCATAACTCCAAAACATGAAACCCACCTGCTCTAAATTCAGGACACAACATGGCTCAATCTCAAAATTGGTCCATCCATCTTAAAATATTGAAAAAAATCCTATAAACCCTTACACTAACTGCCAATTTATGGCAGCTTCATATTCCCGAGGCTCAGGATAACCAAATAAATCCTCATAAGATACAATGGATTTCAGACTGTGCAAAGAATAAATGAGAAAAATGACCTGTCAATATATAAAAAAAACCTTAATATTAATTATAGCCATGAAATATTTACTTTCAGTGAAATTTAGATAAACAATAATGGGAACCAGCCGAGTCTCTAAACTATTGTCAGATTAAGCACATATATTTGAGCTGTATAAATTCAGTATGAGGAATTCTAAATCCCCTTATTCCCTGTGGATATTTAGCCTATGAAACCTCATGCATGAACACTGGGTTTACACCCAGGACCATAAGGTAAGAAATACAGGGATAAATTTTTGAGGAAAAATAGAGCAATCAACATATTTAAATCAGCAAAATCAAATAAATTCATAATGAAACACTCGCTACATATAATCATACTGTTTTTCTACACAAATTCACATTAGGAAAGGAAAAAATGCTGCATCTATTCTTTTTACAACATTATGCAGCAAAGATCATTATCATTGCAGGAAGCCCAAAATCACACCTTACTGGTTTTGAGAATTACAACCCAACACCAGTCCTTCATCAGTAAAAAGTAAATGGTTTTTTTCATAGGTTTAAACAGCAAACAGCATTTACTATGCAGTAAGAATAAGAAAGAGACAATTAGAAAACCCTAAATTATACAAAATGGCCAGGATCACTCAAAGAGAAGTCTCCTACACACACACACACAGAGAGAGAGAGAGAGAGAGAGAGAGAGAGAATGTGATCCTCTACTCACACTTAGAAATGAAATAACAGAGTTAGAAGGGACATTGGAGGTCTTCTAGTCCAACCCCCTGCTTAGGCAGGAAACCCTATGCCACTTCAGACAAATGGTTATCCAATCTCTTCTTTAAAACTTCCAGTGTTGGAGCATTCACAACCTCTGGAGGCAAGTTGTTCCAATAATTAATTCTTCTGTAAGGAAATTTCTTCTTCTAAATTGCTTCTCTCGGTTAGTTTCCACCCATTACTTCTTGTCCTACCCTCAGGTGCTTTGGAGAATAGTTTGACTGACTCCCTCTTCTTTGTGGCAGCCCCTGAGATTTGGAACACTGCTATCATGTCACCCCAGTCCTTCTTTTCAATAAACTAGGCATACCCATTTCCAGCAACTGTTCTTTATATGTTTTAGCCTCCAGTCCCCCATTCATTTTTGCTGCTCTTCTCTTAGAGTCTCAACAACTTTTTAGCATTGACCTAATTTTGTGTTTAATATTAAATATTAGGTCCATGAGCTTTTGCAATCTCTGCTCCTATACATCTAGAAAGAGAAATGGATTCACCCTTCACAATAAGACTTAATGTGCTTTGTTTGGTTTTCAGGTATTCTGAATAAGATTGTGATGCCTGAACTAAGTTGCTGTGGTTTATTCACCAATCCTTGCTTAAAATATTTTATTAATTTTATTTATTAAATTTATATGTCGCCCATCTCACTGTACAAAGCAACTCTGGGCAGCATATAAACCATAGTTCAGCATATTTTGTAAAGCCAGTTTTACATATCAATTCCATTTTCTCTAACTTCTGAATTGCATGTTGTGGCTATTGTTCAGTCAGTCAGTAAGTTCAGATTCTTCAAGACCTGACGGACTTCCTTTCTCCAGGATTGTCTGTCAATAACTGCTTGATTTCTTGTAAACGCCCGCTTCTGTCGTCAGTGATAGTATCTAAGCTCCTTATCTTCTATAAGGCTCTTTTGATACCTTTCAATTTTCCATGCATCTGCATCTTCTCCAATGACCCTTATTTTCATGATATGTATCCAAGTTAGCACTTCCAGTGAGCGACCAAATTTCATTTCACCTAGTATTGAATTATTTGTTCATTTTGTGGTCCAAAGAAGAATTTTGTCCAGCATTACAGTTCAAAGGCATGATTTTTTCTTCATTCATTCTTCATTCAGCCTTTCTGATGGTCCAGTTGTTATAGTCACATACTGCAGTTAGAGAAACTATGACACTAATAATTAGTGTGATGTCTTTATAATTTCACATTTTGTCTAGTTCTGTCATATTTTTTGCTCAAGTAGCAGATATCTTTTATTTTAAATTCTCTTTCTCCCAGCCCAGATTTTTAAAGATATACTGTATTTTTCGGAGTATAAGACACACCTTAGTTTTTGGGAAGGAAAATAGAGAAAAAAATCTGCCTACCAGGTATTCATCTGGCTAGCATCCTTAGTCTGGTCAGCTTCAGCACATTATTTTATCCCCTGATTAGGACTGAAAAAAAAGCTGCTATAGCACAGCTGATAGAGAGAAGCAATTAACAAAGCATGCAAAGCCGGGAAGATCATTAGCACCTGGGAAAAAACGGTCATTTGGAAGGAATAGCAATGAAAAATGGCTGCAAAGATCGCTTCACTCTTCATTCACCTCATTAGGTCTGAAAAAAAAGCTTTGAAAAAGCTACATTTGGAGTATAAGATGCACCTGAATTATCAGCCCCAATTAGGGGAGAAAAGGTGCATCTTATACTCAGAAAAATACGGTAACTCTCATGGAGTTTTCAACAGAATCATAGCAATGGCCAAATTTAGAACAGAAAATACAGAATTTGATGCCTGTTAATGATCACCTCAGGTTCTTTTCTATATTGATAACCAGGTCAAAGCATTGTGATCCTTCCATCAAAATAGAACCTGTTTTTGTATTAATCTGAAGGGTGCATTTCTTAGAGAAACTTTTCTCTGTTCAAGCAGGGGATGTCTTTTTTTCCCATAGGTCAATCAATTCATTTGAATTTGGTGTCAAGAGAAGAAGACTGTGGACAAAGAGGAATGGAATGGTGTATAATACCAATCAAAGTCTAGGATTCCTGAAAGCAGCTGTTCATTCCAATGAGACTTTAAAACAGCCAGTTAATTATAATTGTAAATGTGTAGTTAAGGGGAAGGCTTTTGAAAATATGGAGCTATTGTTAAACTGGGGAGGGATTTGGTTGATCTCTGACTCTTAGGGTTAAATGTTTGCTTTAGTAACACAGCAGGGAGGTGCAGCTACTGAGAGAGGCAATGGACTTGTGGTTGAGATAACGTCCAGCCCATTTTTTTCCTGGGATACTGAACCACTGCAAGTACTTTAGTCTCTTTTGATGACATAAAGGAATGTGTCAATGAAATTCATTGAACAGACCCAAGGCGTGTCTCCCACATGCTAATGATTCCCAGGATTGGATTCTCTCATAGAAAAGGCCTCTGTAGTTTAATGATGATAATGCAAACACACATCTCATCTAATAGGAACTGTATTTTTAAAGTAACATCATCACTGAGATCAAAGTAATGGTTAAAGATTTGGATCTTTAAATTGGGCTTTAAATGTTGTCTACTCTGAATTGGCATCCTCCCAGTTTGATTGTTTTTATTGTGACATTTGCTTTTTTGTTTAACAATCATGCTGCAAGCCATCCAAAGCACTTGGCAAATTGATTAAATGAAGAAATAGTTTGAAGAAATAAATGCGTTCTCTGGTATAAGAAGCGAGATTGTCATCTTACTTGCCTTTTATTTGTACTTCAGTACAAAAAAATAGGTAATGCTAGTGAACAGAAAGTAAAGAAGGACTGAAATGAGAAGATAGAAAGCTACCTTATTATATTGGCTTGGAATACTGTTCCAGTGGCTTCTTAGAATTTGAGGAAAGAACTTTTTGCAGCAAGACTATAAGAGAGACTAATTGAACTTAGGACTTTTCCCCCTGCAGGAGAGGTATCCCCATGTAGAGCTAATAGCCACTTTAAAAGAATGAATTTCAAATGGAAAACAATGCATGGAAAGAAGATTAAATACCCTTTTTCCCCAATGCTTTTTCTCTAATCAATTTAGTAGTTCCATATGTCTAAACTGAAACAAAAAAAAGAACAAAAAACAAACAGGAGATAAATGGATTTCCTCTGTACTTATGTGCTTACAGTTTTGGAATGAAGTTATTTGTTAGATGTTGAATAAATTGTGATTCTTAGAGAATTAAACATTGGCAAAGATTGTTACTTTTTAGATTAAAGTACTAAAGCATTGAACTGATGACTGTCAGTTTAACTTTTCTGCTGAAATTTCCTGTGGGCCATCTGACATGGCTAAGCTAACTAAATTGTTATCTGTTGAATTTGGAAACCTTTTCATTCCACCCCACAGCATAAATTAGGATTCTGTAAATATTTCAGTTCTGGAATTTAACATTGACTCATGTGATACCTCACTGCTGTTTTTAAATGTTGAATTGTTTCCATGTATTACCTTCCTACATTTCCTATTCTAGTTAGTATCATTTTAGCCATCTCTTCACTGACAAATGAGGGAGACCAACTGTTCAGAATAAGTTGGATCCACATTTCCTGCTGAAAAAAGCAAAAAGCACTGTACCTGATTGCTAAAAGGCTATCTTCCAAAGTTTATTATTTTCATAAGCACCATGCATAAGAAACATTTGTAACAGAATAACAGAGTTGGAAAGGATCTTGGAGGTCTTCTATTCCAACTCCTTCCTCAAGAAGGAGACCCTTTATCAGACCAATGGTTGTCCAATCTCTTAAAAGCCTCCAGTGATGGAGCACCCACAACTTCTGGAGGCAATTGTTATAATTGTCAGGAAATATCTCCTAGGTTTATTTTCCCTTTCATTAGTTTCTATCTACTGCATCTTGTCCTGCCTTCATGTGCATTGGAGAATAGATTGATCCAGTCTTTGTGGCAACCCCTTAAATATTGGAATACTGCTATCATGTCAGCCCTAGTCTTTCTTTTCTTTAAACGTGTAAATGTATAGCAATATCCAGTGGTGGTATTCAATTTTTTCCCTACCGGTTCTGTGGGCATGGCTAACTGGGGGGGGGGGTCATGTAACTGAATAGGCGTGGCCAACTCAACATCACTCACGCTCATGCAAACCTAGTCACATGACCCCCCCAAGCCACACCCACAGAACCCAGTAAGAAAACAATTTGAATTTCTACCTATTTACCTATTTTCTGCCCAGGAGTGGCCTAATCTGTCAAATGCCTCCTCCTGTATGTCGCCTGCTCTCTCTTTGCCAGTCCTGTTTATGCTCCTTCAGAGGCCCCGGCCCTAGCCCCGTTTCCTCCTACACGACTGCCTTTTTCTTTGGGCTTACCTTCCTCCCACGGCAGCTGGTCCAGACTCCGGAAAGCAAGCTCTCTTTTTCTGGGCGACTGTGAGAAGCTGCCAAAAACTACCAGAAGCCACTGAAAACTACCGGAGGTTTTGAACATGCCAAAAAAACTGCTGCCATCGCTGCTCTGTTCTTCATGCTGGCCACGCATGCATAATGCCAGACCGGAGGTACTTGCCTGCAACGTCATCAGCTTTTTCAGCATGTTCGAGACCTCCGGTAGTTTACAGTGCAAGAAGCCTCCAGCCAGCAGTTGATGCTGGCTCAGTTCCAGCTGGCAAGGAGGCATCGTCTGGGAGGCTTCTCGCACCAAAAAAAAGAAGAGTCAACTGCGCAGGTATCTCACAACAAGGGGGGCGAGATGTGGCCTGACGGGGAGCTCAGCGGCAATGGCTCAGCCCTGGCTTGCCTTTCCCCCAGCCACCAGACATGGGAGAAAGGTAACCTCGAAGAAAGAGGTCATTGTGGGGGAGAAAGTGGGGCTATGGAAAAGGCCTCTGAAGGAGGGGAAATGGGGAGACACATGTGACTGGTGAAGGGAGAGTGGGCTTTGAGTGGGTGGATGCTCCATGGCAAGACAGGAGCCAGGGAATGGCACATTCCCCAACTCAGCTGAGGCAGGCGGTGGCTCTGGAATCTCGGGAAATGGTGGGGCCTGGGGCCACGACCCCCGACCCCCGACCTAAGGTGAAGGATGAGCAAGTGGCATGCATTGCTTATCTTTGGTGAGCTAAGCGGGTGGCATGTGGTGAAGGCAACATATATAGGGCAGGGATGGACAGGGTGAGCGGTGAGCAGGTGGACGGGGCGAGCAAGGGGCGAGCGGGTAGGCAGACTGAGTGAGCGGCAACTGGGTGACTGGGTGGAGGGTGGAGCAAGCCAGATGTCACTATCAGTTCAGCGACCCAGGCCAAATATCTCTTACTGGTTTGCCCAAACCAGTGTGAACCAGCTGAATATTATCTCTGGGAACATCTCTTTTAAAATATGCAATATTCTGGCATTTCTTTTGTATTTGCACAGAACTGGATTAACTGGTACTCCTTAAATGAAATCACATCCTTTGAAGGATTAACCCAAGTATCCAAATATTATTTTTTTCTCACATCAGTACCTAATTTCTAAAAATGCAAAGAAAAGAAACTTATCGGTTTCAAATCTGTGTTGAAGGATTATTCTTTAAGCAGTGTGTATGTGGGGGGGGGCTGGGTCAGTAATTGAATCAATCCTACTACATTCTTATTTTATTTATTTACTTGTCAAAGTTAGATTGTGCTCATTTCACTGTCTAAGTGAATATGGCCAATTTACAAACAAAAGATCTCAAATTGTGATGGTGAAGCTATGGCATGTGTGCCACAGGTGGCACGTGGAGCTATACCTGTTGGCATAGGAGCCATTGCTGTAGATCAGCTCCCGCACACCTGTGCATGCTGGCCAACTGATATTTGGCTGGTCACACCCCCTACCCTCCAGGAGTCTCCACACAGCCTGTTTTGAGATAAGTAAAGGGCTTGCATGGATGCCCTGGGAATGCATTTCTGGCCTCCGGAGGGCCTCTGGGGGCGTGGGGGGTGGGAGGCCATTTGTGCCCTCACCAGCCTCCAGGAAAGTCTCTGGAGCCTGGGGAGGGTGAAAAATGGGCTTTCTGGTCCCATTGGAAGTTGGGAAATGGGCCATTTCTGTCCTCCAGAGGGCCTCTGGGGAGGTGGGGAAGGATGTTTTCACCCTCACCAGGCTCCTAGAAAACCTTTGGAGTCTGGGAGGGTGAAAAATGGGCCTACCAGGCCCACAGTGCCATTGCATGCCAAGAGCATGGGGAGTGCGGGGGATGTCACATGCAAATGCATGGGGCAGGTGGGCACATTGAATTATGGGTGTGGCCACGCATGTGCATGACCCACCCTGCACTCCCCCTGCTTTTGGCATGCGGTGGCAAAAAGATTAGCCATCACTGCTCTAAAACTATAAACAATACATTTAAAAACAAGCTTAAAAGCAGAATTAACAGACAAAACAAGTTAAAAGATGGCGGGAGCACTTTCAAATCACCAGCCACTACTGAAGGGCTGCATTCTTCCATCAATTTTTATCTAGCTGTATTCCTACATTTGAAAATGTGGGTGCTGGAGATGAACCTAAATGAGTCATGACATAAATTAAATCCTGTCACAAAGTTTTCTTAACAATTAGGAGCAAAATTTGTTATTTTTTTATTTGCTGATCTGATAAATTTTCTTCCTCTTCCTGCTGTTCCTCTTTTATCACAAGAAAGTGATAAAAACTGATACCATGAGGAAGGTTATCACAACACTAGGCTTCTGCACAAGTCTATCTCCCCCTGCCAAGAATTTTATTAAGATTATCATAGTATAATATACAATTAAAAATAAAGATAATAGGAAGACTTAGAATAACTTTATTGTCATTTTGAATGTATACTAATCAGCATACATTAAAATGAAAATTTTCAGTTCTCAAAAGATCTCCACCTCCAATATGCACTACTGTATATAAATATGACAAAATAAATAAACAAACGAATGAATGAATGAATAAATAAATAAATAAATAAATATGCATATACCCACATAGATTATATGACACAAAGAAACAAACAGTCTAGTTTGAATGTATACATGTCCATGGCGAGAAAAACGAATCTTGTGATTATCAGATGGATGGCATAGGGAACAAAGCTGTTACAGAATCTGGTAGTCCTGTTAGAAATACTTTGAAGCCTCCTCCCAGAGGGGACCAATAAAAACAGACCATAAAGTGGATGTGTGGGGTCTCTAACAATGCTTTGAGCTCTAAGCACATAGTGCTTATAAGCAGTATCCTGAATAACAGGAAGGGAGCGTCCTATAATCTTCTTGGTTGTCCTTACCACTTTCTGTATGGACTTTCTATCTGAGGCCTGCAGCCACCAAATCAAACAGTGATGCAGTTTGTTAAAATGCTCTCATTTCTGCTTCTGTAAAAAGTGGCCAAGACAGAAGGAGAAAGATGTCTTCTCACTCATCTAATGCAGGAAATGCAGACACTGGTTTGCATGCTTCACTAAGGATGATGTGTGAAGAGACCAGTTCAGATTGTTATCTGCACCCCAGATTCTTAATATTGTTGACCACCTCTACAGCTGCATCTGATACTGAGTGGAGTATATGACTATGTCCGCTCTTTCTAAAATCTACAATGATTTCCTTTGTTTATAACCAGGTTACTTTTATTGCACCAGTCCACCAGAGCCTTCACCTCTTCCCTATATGCATCTTCATTGTCATGCCAGATAAGACCCACCACTGCCATGTCATCTGCATAAAATATGATTTATAGTAGATTTGGCACAGCAGTCATGGGTCATCAAGGTGAACAGTAGTAGACTCAAGACACAGCTCTGTTGGGAACCTGTACTCAAGGAGATGGAGTTGGAAACTTTTCTTCCAACTCACACAAGCTGGGGCCTATCAATAAAGAAAGAGGGAAGGGGAAGAAAGGGAAAGGAAAACATGTAAGACAAAAGGGGAGAAAGCATTGACTTTCAACTCTTTTTCAGCACAATAAAATACAAAATAAAATTTCATCCCTATTTTACTTTACCAACTTAACAAGTACTCGCCGTTTCTACAGCAACAAACTAGATTAATCAGCAAAATCCAAAGTTAAGAGGTTTTTTTTCCTGTCACATACATAAAGCTCAGAAGCACTTTCCAAGTTGAAACATTCTCTAATTAAAATAGTCAATTTTGCCATTTCTGCTAGCTGCATCACTTTTTCCATCCATTCTTCTGTTGTGGGATTGATATATCTTTCCATCTCTGCGCATATAGAATTCTTGCTGCAGACAACATATACAATAACAAAGTTCCAAATCTTTTTCCAACTTCTTGTCTAATAATGTTAGAAGAAAAACTTCTTCAAGTTTCAATGCTATGTTAATTTTAAGAATCCTTTGCATTACAACATGAATCTGGGGCCATGATGTCTCTTCAACTATAGTAAAGTCTTGTGTGTTTAACCATACAATTAGGTATTTGCATTACATAGAGCAGCACTTCTCCACCTTGGCAACTTTAAGAAGTGTGGATTTCCCAGAATGTATCAAATTTAGATACTGCCCATCTCACTGTCTAAGTAAGCCTTGCTATCTGGGGATTCTGGGAGTTGAATTACATACATTTTAAAGTTGCCAAGGTTGAGAAATACTGATATATAGAATGAAGATGATTCCATCTTTCTTCCAACATGGTCCCTGTTGTCTTTGCACTGGAGCCTCCCTTAAAAGCACTATGGCCATAATTTCAATGACATAATTTCAATGACAAGGTTATTTATCCCATCCCTTTCCCTGGCCTTTTTGACCTGTTAAGCTGTGGTTAACTAGTAACTGTATGGAGACTGTAAAAAACACACGAACCCATGTCACAGAAATGCAATCACAAACAGACATGACTCCCCTAAATCAGTTCAAACAGGATGGAAAAAATTCTTCCCAGCCAATAATGAGCAGCCAATACCTTCTGGGCTGAACTCATTATCATCAGGAGGATGGAATGTTATTTGCTGGCTGAGAATGCAATCTTTCTGTGTGAAAGAAAGCTTTCCATTTGCCTCAACCCAAGCTTTGCTTTCCAAATCAATTTCTTGATTAAAGATTAGAGGAAAGAAATGCATGCAGTCTTGAAAGGAAATCTCTAGGGGTATCCTAATAAGGATTTTCTTGGACGATGACATGGATTGGATTTGAATTGACAACTGGTGCATACTGCATATATCCCCACCTGTGTCCATCTGTTTGGAATAGAAATAATTTGGCAATTGAAATGCAGCCAGAGAAAAAGTCAAAAGTAGAAATGTGCAGCAACCATAAGATTCCATTCAAATTAAGCCAATTTGAGATTCTTCCACCATTGAAAAAGACTTTGGACCAATTTGGAGGCCATCAGTTCAACATGAGGCCTGAATTCAAACTTCTCTTTAGAAAACAAACATTGACTATCTTTAGAAATTGACAGAACTGGATGCATTCCTTACTGGTAGCCATTACTTAGGAAAGAAAGCAAAAAGATTTGAAATGTAGATATATTGGTTGAGCGCTTAAATTTTTTAAAAAGTATACTGCACTTTATTTCTTAGGCCTCAAGGGATGAAATTTATAGTAAGATCTGACCCTATAAAAATGATAAAGTGTTGGGAATGTTTAAACAGATGACTTTGGAGATTTCCCCAAAATGTACTGGTCTCTGATTTTTTTTATAAATTACATTTGTTAATTAGGATAGTCTCAATGCATTTCTTTTTAAATTTACCTCTGGGTTTAAGAAGATTGAGCCTGCTTAAAACCTGTACTTTCTTTCTGTGTTTTTATCTATCATTTTAAATCAAGGGCTATAAGCAGAAAGAATGCATAATATTGTACATAATACAATACAATAAAAGCATCAGACAATAAAAGCAATCAGACAATAAAACAATAGCAATTTACATGAACATTTTGAATTATAAAACATTATGAATGTAAGCATTTTGGATACAACTGTACTTTTTAACTACACCTACTTTACTATCATAAGTTTGCATATGTAATGACATTAATGTTAATATCCTGTAGTGTCAAACCCTCTTTAAGGGCGTTCTTGGATTAGATTTCTTTTATAAAGAAGCCATTCAAAACAAACAAAATGACCTCACCCCAAAACAGACTGTAACTTACTGTAAACGGAAATTCCTTAAAACCCTAATGAGAAACATACCTCGACAGATGTAGGACAGAAGATAAAAAGTGAGATTTAAATTGGATAAGATTGCCTTTTTTCTCTCCAAAGATTTAACATTGTGTTAAAAAAAAAGATGAAAAACATTGCAAAGGGTGTTTTAAATTTATTTGTGCTATTAGGGTAAAAAGAAAGCCAAAACAGCTGGGAGAACCCACAAAGAAAATACTACCACATTTCTCAATACGTGTATAAATCACGCTACATGATGGTTGCCTGCTTCACAATGGACAAAGACGGCCAATTTTTAGAGCCAAAGATGATATGATTTAACAGGAGCCTCACCTTTATGATACACATTCATCATAATGGAAAAACTGCTTATGCTAAATACATTGTAATATATTTGCGTGTATATTGTTATGTGTATGTGTATGGATGTATATATATATATGTGTGTGTGTCTGTGTGAGAGAGAGAGAGAATAATATATATATTTGTGTGTAACACACACACACAGACACACAGACATATATACATACTTACACACATATATATATACACACACAGACACACAGACACATGCACACACACACACACATACACATTATATATTAATTAATTAATTAATTTTATTTTCTTCAAGTTTCTTTAAATGATCCACAGTCTTTCTTAAAATATAGATTTATTGGTAATAGATAACATATTAATATATTTCAACCAGGTTTTTCAGTATAGATATATGAAGCAGTCTATTTTAAATGGTCTAAAACAAAGCCATTTTAAAATCATGTAGCAGATATAGATAAAATAGATAACAGCAAAAAAAAGTAACAGAAAAGATAAACCAATTTAACAAAACCAATAGGATCAAATATATGAAAGTTAAAAAAACTTTTTTTTAAAATGGAATCTGTTGCTGAGGTTCAAAGTCTATGATTGCTTGATCTGACTTTACTTATAGACTCTTTCAGCTCACATGGGTGACTCTGGATTGCTTACAGTTAAACAGATAAAATCAAATAAATATATATATATATATAATATAAAATAAAATAAAAACACATAATAGCTGAGCTTCATAATGGTCAACAAAGTCAAGAGCCTGTTTGTTTCTTTAATTCTTCAAAGTCACTTTTGAAATACTTGAAAATATTATCCAAATCTTACATTCTGATAATGAGATAAATTTTAAAAACATTTTACTTAAAGTTTATATTTTTAAAAACATTACAGTTAAAATTTTCTGTAGAAATATTACATATTGATAATTGATAAATGCTATATTTGTATTAACCTTATAGGTCTATGTTATATAATCTGAAGGATCAAATTAGCAATTGATCACTATACAGCAAATCTGTGTAGTTACTAGAAATTGTCATAGAACATGGATGGAGACCCTATACCATTCTGGGCAGATGGTTGTAGTCTCTTAAAAATGTTAAGTGATGGAGCACCCAATCAGTTCTGGAGGCAAGTCGTTCCACTGATTATTCACACTGTCAGGAAATTTCTCCTTAAGTCTAGGTTGGATCTCTCTTTTATGATTTTCCACCTGTTACTTCTTGACCTGCCCTCAGGTGCTTTGGAGAATAAATTGACTCCCTCTTCTCTGTGACAGCCCTCAAATACTGAAAGACTGCAATTATATCAACCTTAGACTTTCCCTTCATTTCATACCTTGTTAGTTGCAAAGTCGTATCCAACCCATCATGACCCCATGGACAACGTTCCTCCAGGCCTTCCTGTTCTCTACCATTCCTTGGAGTCCATTTAAGCTCACGCTGACTGCTTCAGTGACTCCATCCAGCCACCTCATTCTCTGTCATCCCCTTCTTTTGCCCTCAATCTTTCCCTGCATTAGGCTCTTCTCCAGTGAATCCTTCCTTCTCATTAGGTGGCCAAAGTACTTGAGTTTCATCTTCAGGATCTTGCCTTCTAAAGAGGAGTCAGGGTTGATCTCCTCTAGGACTGACCAGTTTAATTGCCTTACAGTCCAAGGGACTCGCAGGAGTCTTCTCCAGCACCATAGTTCAAAGGCTTCAATTCTTTGGCACTCAGCCTTTCTTATGGTCCAAATTTCATAGCCATACATTGCAACTGGGAAAATCAGCTTTGACTATACACACTTTTGTTGGCAGGGTGATCTCTTTGTTTTTTAGTATGCTGTCTAGATTTGCATAGCTTTCTTCCCCAGAGCAAACGTCTTTTAATTTCTTGCCTGTAGACCCCATCTGCGGTGATCTTGGAGCCCAGGAAAATAAAATCTGTCACTACCTCTATTTCTTACGTATCTATTTGCCAGGAATTGAGAGGGCCAGATGCCATGATATTAGTTTTCTTAATGTTGAGTTTCAAGCCAACTTTTGTACTCTCCTTCTTCATCTGCATCAAGAGGCTCTTTAGTTCCTCTTCATTTTCTGACATTAGAGTGGTATCATCTGTATATCTGAGGTTGTTGATATTTCTCTTGACAATCGTAATTCCAATTTGTGATTCATCTGGCCCCGCCTTTCTCATGATGTGTTCTGCATATAAGTTAAATAGGCAGGGCAACAGTATACAGCCTTGCCACAGTCCTTTCCTAATTTTGAACCAATCAGAGTTTTTGTGTCCAGTTCTCACTGTTGCTTCTTGACCCGTATATAGGTTTCTCAAGAGCTCCGCTGGAATAATGTCGCCTCCACTAGCTTTGATGTCGCTCAGATTTTCTAAGGCCCATTTGACTTCACATTCCAGGATGTCTGGCTCGAGGTCAGTAACCACCCCATTGTGATTATTAGGGACATTAAGCTCATTCTTTTTTTTAATAACAATTTTTTCTTTTATTTTTATAACACCAACGCACAACTTACAACATCGGTTGTCAGAGTACATATTTATACCTTAACATCAATATATATTTTATAGAAATATCATCATATTCATTTAGTTATTTATTCCATTTCACCATCAAATTTAATACCTATTTTTTCTCCTCTGTTCCCTTCTCTTATATATCCTAATTCACCTAATTTTCCAACAACTTTCCAACTCTTTCTACTTCCCTCCTTCTCTTTCTCTCACTCTCTACTTCCCTAACCCCTTTCTCTCTCCTTTCCTTTTCCTACTTCCTTTCCTTTTCTCCCTCTCTTCTCTTCCTTCCTTCCTTCCTTCCTTCCTATACTTCTCTTCTTTCTACTTTCTCCTATTCTCTTTCTCTTCCACTTTCAGACCGACCTTCCACTCTCTCTATCAGTTGTTGCTTCCTCTTATCTAATCAACAGTTTTTGTTCCTAATATAGAACAGATCTCTACCGTGTTTCCCCGAAAATAAGACAGGGTCTTATTTTCTTTTGAACCCCGAAATATGGCCTTGGCCTTATTATC
>JANHFT010006468.1:374770-390401 GCA_032467955.1 Pseudoxenodon macrops
ATTATTATATGTAAAAGATGATATATGAAAATGAAATGTAAAATTAATATTGTGGAAAATAAAAATTGTTTTTTTTTAAAAAAGAATGTTTTTGATTCCTCACTTTTAATTAGGCCATTATTATTTTTAATCATTTATTTTCTGTAAATGATAAAAAAAACATTATTGGATTGTTTATTTCTATTGTTTCAATAACAGTTATGTAAAGAGTTTAAGTATTCAACTGGAGCAGCATATAACTTTAAATAAAACAAACAGATTACTGAATTAATTAATATGCATATTTGGTGTTTCAGAAGAGCAAACCTAGATAAACCTTCCTGAGAGAATGAAGCAAAATGGTTCCAAGATATACAATATCCATCCAACTGTTTTGACAGGATAGAGCAGCAAGTTATTAGTTTTTTCTCTCTTTCTCTCTCACTCACATACACATAAACACACACACAAATTCATCTAATTGCTCTGGATTTATTTCCCCCTGATTGTTTTTACAAAAACTTTTTTCAGTGAGTACAAGTAGAAAAAAGGCTCTTGACACTTCTTTGTATACTTAATATGTGCATTAAAGATTAATTGCATTCTTTCCAACAGCGGTTACTTTCTCCTTATTTGGACAAAAAAATGAGGAAGAAATGTCCTCTGAAGAATATTTATGGATTTAAATGCCATATTCAACAAAAAAGGTGAAACTACCTCCAGAATCAATGTGAATGGCTTACAATATTTTATGGCCAACAGAAATCTGTATTCAAAAATATTATAAATCCAGGAAGGATTTTGCATAGTAATTTGCCTCCACATTGTAAACAAGGCAGAATTCTCAAGGCCAGTCCAGAGAATCTAGGTTTTGTTGCTCTGATTGCACAGTATTAATGATAAGGAGAGCAATTGCAATTGATCAATAATGTTGCATACTTTTAAGAACAGCCTTCTGCCTCCCTCTTATAACTATGAAAGGCTATCCTGACTTTCCCATAGTCAGAGAATGAAGAAAGACTTCATGCATGCATACATGTATATATACACATTCACAAACTCTCTCTCTCTCTCTCTCTCTCTCTTCTCTCTTCCACACTCACCCACATCGACACCTTTTCTGTTCAAATGCCTTGCCCCAAAGATTTACATGGCTTCCATCCTAACAATTAAAAAAAATCTTTTAAAGATGTTCCCCTAGAATTTGGATTACAGGGACAGAGAATCTTGTATAGTACTTTATATGTTACCGTAGTTTGAATTTTTTTCCTCTGGAGTAAATTTATTGTTCTTACTGTTTTTAATCTTGTATGCTGCTCTGAGTTTTTATGGAGTTGGGTGGCCATAAACACATACCTGATGTGTCCATCCCTAATTTGCATCATTATGTGAAAATAGAATGACAAGCTAATCTCTATGCAACATGTTCATCTGTTTAGCAAATTATTAAAGTCAGAGAGAGAAGTGGGAACAATGTGATTTCAATTTTTACATAGCTGTATGTAAAGCAGAGTCAAGAATGGCAATGACCTTTGTTAACATGAAAAGGATCCAATGAAACTAATTGAAGAACTTAAATTAGGCTGTCCTATTATTAATCATAACATATAACTACAATAAATGCACATAACAGTTTTTGCTGGAAACAGATATCAAATCGATTAGCCTTTGGCAAGAATTGCTTTTGGTCATTTTACCAGCTACAACACCATGTTTATTTCATTTCTAGGCTTGGTTTCCACACTCCTTCTATGCTGTATCTCCAAATCTAACAGTGCCTACCGTCCCTGTCCTAATGTCCCCATGTATTTGTAAAATATCATGTACTCATAACCATGCTTGTACATATTATATATTCACAACCATGTTTATTCTTTGTCTGTAATTTTATACACGCTTGACAAAATAAATAAATAAAAACCTGTCCGTTTCAGATTTTTTTTAAACTTGCCTTTTACTTCCTCCTCCTCCTATTTTCCCCACAACAACTTTGTGAGGTAAGTTGGGCTGACAGAGAGTGACTGGTCCAAAGTCACCCAGATAGCTTTTCTGCCTAAAGCAGGCCAAAATTTATAGTCTCCTGCTTTCTAACCTGGCTCTTTCTTCTTACAATATAGTGTTTTTTCCAAACAAATGCCCAGGAGATTCTGCCATTGACTATCTTGCTTTGCTTTAAGCAAAATCAATCTTGTTTGCATACCTAGCTGGCTCTCTCAGATTGCTAATTAAGCCAAAGCACAGGAGATGGAAGCCAGCAAAACTGCATGCAGTCTCTGTGCAACTGCTAATGCTCCATATACTGCATAAGCTCCAGAGGATATTCATGAGTCAATGCCCACAACTATTATGAAGCAACATAATAGTTGCAAAACTAAAGTGTGGGAGCTAGAGGGTGGTCAACACTGGAAAACTGGAAAGTCTTTTACTTATAAGCAATTCATGTTTTTTGTTTCTTCAACCGGCACTTTTCTTGTATGTGGATGCAAACAGATTACACACCCTGATGCCAGCTTCTTCTAGGACTGGTCAGTAGCACAATTTCCTTTTTTTTTTAATTCCAAGGAAGTGGATCCAGATCTGACTCCTTGAAGATTTGAAATGCCTCTAATTAGCACCTAGGCCCCCACAAGCAAACTCTCATGGAGTAATTTTTTCAAAGAGGTGACTTCCTATAAAAGAAATGTTCTCCTTTGTTCAGCTGCTACATGACCAACCACCATCTGCAAAGGGCTTGATGCTATTGTTTTAGAAACTATCAGAAGACTGGTGCCTATTCTTATTATTTTCCTTGCACTGGATTGGCATGACAATTTTTTATACAGAACCTGTGACGCCTCATTTCTCATTTTTATCTCGCTGTGGCTCAGCCATTGGATCAAATCATACATTTCTAGAATCCTACAATTTGTAAGTTTTAAATATTTTGTTGAATTGCTTCACTGAGACAAACAGGAAGAGACATGTCTGCAAAAGAGCTTTTCCATGGTAATTTAATACCTACCACAGGAGAAAAAACCTAGCTATAAAATCATTTCAAACATATAGAATCAAACTTACTGAGATTTCTCATTTTGGCAGAAGCACTTGAAACAAGGCCAGCATGAAAACTTTGCAAATGATATTTTGTGCTTATCTTACATACATTTCAGCTTTGCAAATAAATGTTACAGAATATACCTCTTTACCATTTCATCATTTGGGGGACCAACAATGTATTTTTGCATATTTCTAGGTATATACCTAAAATATGTACCCTGTAGATAAGACTTCCGGATCTGATTTTGCCTTTAATGAATGCAAACGCAAGCCATGTTTACACTTAATTTTAAGGTCCCCTAGGGTAGTCTGTAAACTGTCATAGATAGAACTAACTTTGTGTATGTTGGATCAGCAGAAAATGATGAGATGAGGTATTTGAAAATGAATTATTACTATTAATCTTTTAATCAGAAACTGAAGATAGAAAGGAATCACACCTGCCTTGATATATTTAAAGGTTTCCCCTGTCCAATCAAGTCCAACTCTAGGGGGTAGTGTTCATCTCTGTTTCTATCTAAAATAAAAAGCTTAAGTGAGCAATACTTGTCATTTATAAAACCTGATTCATTTCTTGTATCAGAAGAAGTTTAGAATTTAGAAACTCAGAGTCTGGCTCATCCACATATCTAATCAGCTTTGAGTTCATACCATTGCCTGGGTTGGCCAATTTGCTTCCTGAGCCCTTCTATCGGCTCTGATTACAACAGCAAAATGAAGCAGCCTAACTGTATCTGTAATCAGCAACCATCATAATCCTTTCCCCTCAGGGTGGAAAAAGAGAAGTTTCAATCTTGTTACAGCCCCATCCATTATGTGTCATTGCCTCATTCTTTTTGGCCGCCAATCATCCCCCCTCTTTTGGGAATTGCAGGTCCTTGCTCTAAATTCAGCAACACATGGTGAATGGGAAGAACAGATACTCCTGATGGAGGTCAACTGCTGGAGCTTTAAAAAGCATGGTTTTTGAACTCTCAAAGAGTCGTATAGTTGTGAAGGACTTTCAACTCCAAAGCCAGGCAGACCACGGAAATGGTGACAGCACCTGGCTGCAAAAGAAAACACTCATTTTGAAACTTCCTATCTGCTTTTCTCTTTTCCAAAGCTTCACAGCCTATGTCAAAACTGGGGGGGGGGGGAATCATTTAAAAAATAAAGCTTTTTAGTACTAGGCTGTATTAATTGTGGACAGGTCTGTAATTCTGCCTTATAAATACATCAATAACGGTAGCAAAGGATATGAACTAATCAAAAGTTTCTTTTGAAGACTCAACCTAACTAATAGTCAAATGTCCATCCCAATCATGGATAAGCAATAACTGATGTACAATTCCTCCAAATATCCAAATATCTGTCATTTGCCTTGTACCTAACAAATCTCTAAGAAGCTTCTGTACTGGAATGGGGTGTGAGGGAAGTACAGTTATTTAAAATGCTAACAAATGACTCTGCCTTTATTAACTTCCTTGCTGTAGTTGGCTAAAGTGGAACATCTATCTGAAATATGACCAAATTGGCAGGTTATTAAACTTATTAGGATGGGGGAGAAAAGATCAGTTCTGAGTGATTAGTACACCGACAACAGAACGTTGAAAACTTTCTGAAGTTGTTGTATGTGCTCTGGTTAATCATGAAACCGTTACTGAACAAAGGAACGTAGAAAAAGAAGACTAGGTGGCAGCGACAATTCGTTTTATGGCAAACAAGTCAGCTCTATTGGCTGCAAAAATGCAGCAGTAAACTTTCTGAATGTAATAGCAATGCTGGTAAGGTAGCACATTTTAGATAAAGGGAAAATAATAAAGAGGTATACAGATCACTTTAAAAGCTATGACAATTTTGAAAACTGAGAATAAACAATGCATTATCCTGATGGATTAATATAACCCTCTGCAAGAAACTGATCTGCCTCTTAAGAATGTTGCCTTTTAATTCCTTTCCTCCCCATATATTAACGTATATTCACTAAGACCTCCAAAGTCACACTTTTTTGACTGAGCAAAGTGCTTTTGCATACAGTACTTTTAGCTTTCATACTGATTGGTGAGACATGGCCTCAGGTTCAACATAAAGCATAAGCATAGACTCATTGTTATAAAAAGCAATGACATGGAAGAATAGCAGTTCTCTTTTAAAAGTTTTGGCATAGGAAATGAGGATAGGTTTTGAAGTGTGCTACAGCAACCCGTTATTCTAAAGTTATAAGAAATAAACAGGGCATCCAAATTCTCTGAGGAAAATGAATCAGAAGTTTACTTATCAAGTACTCTTTGTTCTACTTTAGAAATGCTAAATTACTATCAAAATTCTTCTTCCACAAAAGTACAGAGTACAAGTGAATTCTTCGCTTATTAATTTGGGATGGTAAGCCCTTCACCAAGATGAAGTTTTGCTTGTCACTGAACATGCATTTTTACATGAAAAATGAACTGGAGTATTCACTGCCCCTGTCAAGCAGCCAAGATATGAGGAAAACTGTCCCAAAATAAATCTTTCTTGCCTTCTTAGCTAGAGAAAGAATGTAAGACTTCAAATATGCATATATCCATGATCCAAAGTTTTGAAAGTTATTTAGTTTACTGATTTAAGAACAGTGATGATTGCAATAAATACAGAGAACACCTTTAAATATTGTGTTATTATGACAGGCCTCTCCTTTGATCAGAATACTTGTAATTCTTCCTAACAATGATAAAAACTGAAAAGTTGGGGTATGAAGCCGTGAAATATATTAGCAGCTTTCCCTCTATGAATAATTGTCCTTTCAGAGCTATGTAAAAAGAAATAAAGGATTGGCATGGGTGAGTAAGGACTACAGGAATAAATGAAGGCATTTGATGCCACTTCCTGTAGTACATTCCGTTTTCTGGCAACATTAATAATCCATTCACGAGCATAGACTATTCTAGCCCTCATCCTCCTGAAAATAAAACAAGAAATCCTCAGACTGGCCAGAAGCCAAGCCCGTTGGGCACTTAAGGCCTTCCTGAGTTTCTTGTAGTACTGGATTTCTGAAAATAGCCAGGATTAGCAACAAACCACAGAGCACTGCCATGTGGTGCTTAGAATGCAAATACTTCTTCTGCAGAAGGTTTCTACTTCGACCAAAGAGCAAAATTAAACAAGCAAGAAGGGGCCTAATTGTAACTAAGACTATCTGAGAAACACCTTCTTTCTTCTACTGAAAATCATATATGTTCCTTAATTTGGAATGTTTCCTTTTACCAAATTCCAGGATATGCACAGACAATGGTTTTTAAGGGTCTGTGTTCACTTACTAAGTTTCCAGTACAGATTCTGGTCAGAGATTTGGCATATATTTGTAGCATTTCAAAAACTGAGTTGTATAATTGTACTACCATAAATATTCTCCTCAGTTGTATTCCTCTGTGGGACTTTTAAAATCAGTTTCCCCCAGATTTTGAGCTTGGGGGGAGGAGACACTGCACTTCCTTTCCCTGTTTCACATAAGTACTAAAGCGATTAGAAGGGCTGATTAAGGACAAAATGAACCAAGAGATTATTATTGGTGCCTCACGTAGTGTTTCACTTGCAAAATGAGGAAAGCCTTGAAAACCAGGACAGCAGGCGTGGAAAACTGGTGCCTCAGCTTTTGTGAACTACCACTCTCAGCTGCAACTCTTAGCCATCAAGGCTAAAGGGAAGGGCTGTTGGGAACTGAAGTTCAGAAATGAATTACAACTGGATTACTACTTGTGCTTCTAGGATTTTAGAATTTTGAAGCCCTAGAACCTTTCAGATGATACCCAAGCAAGAGAAATACCAGTGGCAAGAGAAAAATTTAAAAACCAAAGCACTGGGATGCGTGATTGTCAGCAACTTCAGGGGAAGAAGATCCCAAAAGACAGACAAGTGATAAAACTGTGGCTCCTTTCACAAACATAGAAGCAAGCCGCCTCATTTTATTTCTATTCATTTTTGGCCTCCTCCTCATTTTCTCCTAATTACTTTCTTCTGACACGTCCTCATGAAACAGCCTGTGCCAGTGCAGAGGCAACTCAATTATTCTTAACAGTTCATTTTAAAGGTTTTTGTTGTTGTTGTTGTACAATTTTTGCTGTGGATACAATCTGGCACGCTTCACCAATTATGTGGTTGCTGTCACAGTCAGGGATCAATTTATGCAGATGGTCAATGTAAACCCTGTGAGTTACTAGTTTTGTCACTGATGGGCACATTTTCACTACTTCTGATAACAAAGGGTTTCGAGTGACTGCAGAGTTTACTATTTTTATTACCTTGATTTAGTGCCTATTCTACTCTGACTTTGCTTGCAATAGATGCCCTAATGTTTTTTGCAGTTTTACCAACTACTTACCGGTATGTATTTTGCTGACCATTAGGACAGAACTCAATTCTACCCATACCCCAGTTATTAACTGCCAGCCATACCATTTACTTGCAGTACCAGCTGAAGGTGCTGCTGACGATTATCATTCCCTTCTGGTTTGTTGTACACCACTCCTCCAGGCCTGAGACTTGTCAAACATGTTGTCTATGGAGATTCTCAGTCATACAGGTCATGGTTGAAAAAGCACCTTTGTGACATGTCAAACAGGTTGTTTTTGAACACACGTTTTGCATTCTTTCAGAAGAGTGGCAGACTTGTGTTCAGAAACAGCCTGGTCACAAGTATGGAGGATTTGTGCTCAGCCTGAGGGTTGGGTGGTGCTTCCTCTTGTTTCACCCCAGGCATCCCACTCTGCTTGCAACTTGTTAATCTAGCAACTTGATAGAGCGCTAAATTTGCAGTTCAAGCATCCCAATCCACCTCACCCCATATTAGGGAGGGTGATTACTGGTTGTTTTCTCATTAGCAAGTGGGAGGAAAAAGAAACAGGGGAACCATTTCTATGTTAACTTGGTCAGCAACAGGTGCATAAGGACAGCATTCCTCATCTGCCCGTTTACTGCTGCAGAACAGGAATTGGCAACAGGGACAGGACAATTTATGCCAACATGCTGGCGTAAGGTCTGGAGGATCATTGTGATGAGGATGTCTGCAAGAGCCCCTCAATAGTTGGAACCAAAGTAAAAATCAGAATTTGCATGTTGACTTTGATGTATTGGGCAGATCTCACTATTACTATCCTTTCCACTACTTTTCTAATTCCCCAAGGCTTGAAGCTTACTTTGTTCTTGTTTTGCGAATTGCTCTACGTTCCAGCTTCATTGTGAAAAAGCACGGCTAGGTTCTAATTAACAGTGGTAAAATAAAAACAGCAAGTGTGTTGTCCTTTGACACAAATAATGTGAACGTCCATCAAACTCCAGTCACTACCATATATCCAGCAGAGTTTTTAACTGGTTCCACTTCTGTTTTAAAAGTACACAAGTATACACTTTTGTTTCTTACATAAATTTAGGGACAACAAATTTGTTATAAACAAAATGTGAATTAATAAGCTAACCTTTATCAAAGAGTCCCTGTGCATTCTCACTTGAGTTCATGATCTCTGCAGAAATGAGATACTATTATTCATAAAAAACAAAGGAATGGTTCCAGCACGGATGACATTATGAATATGAATGCCTGAGTTTTGCTCAGACTATTTATATTAGAGGCAACAAGCAATTTTAAAAAACAAGAGGTTTGTTTATATTCATTTTTATACCAGGTGCTCCCAGACTGAATGCAAATAAATCACAGAAATCAAGAATGCTGAATATTAAAACAAGGAGCATGTTGAAATTCTCCCTAAATTGTACAATTAGGTCCACATATCTCAAAGGTGCACAACTTCTATTTCTGGCAAATAATAGGTTCTGCTTCCCTGTTATTGCAATATTTGTTTATTATTTGCAAAAAGAATTTCTGTCCTAATGGAGCAGTGTAGTCTGTTGATTTTAAGCCTGATGCTAAAATAGTATATGAACTCTGGGGGTGGATAGACCAAGCTTGCTTAATATCACTTCCTGTTTGTGTTCATCTTTGATTTCTCTTGGGGGTAGGCAGAGAAGAGAGAAAGAATTGTGAATGGATAGAAAAAAAAGAAATGAATGATTAAGTCAACATGTTCTAAAACTTGCCGTTTTAATTTGTTTCTTTTCCATATCTAGATTTTATTTTGTCTTTTTCTTCCATTTTGGCCCAAAGGTCTTTCCAAGTTACCAAAACAAACATTCAGAAATATACAGGAAAATATTGGCTGACATATGCTAAATCCATCAACGATCACGTGTTACCAACTCGGTGAGCAGAGAAAAGACTTCCTCTTGTTATGATGCCCACAGAAAAAAAATCCCTGAGAAAAGTTTGCTTTATTTTTAAAAAGTATGTACAAAAGCAACCCACAAATACATTCTTAAGGATTAAAATATTCAGGGCTCATCCACATAGCAACCTTAAACTGCTTACCTCCTATGATGAACCCAGCTGGAAAGGAAGCTATTTTAAGAATTTGTTGTGTGGATTTTAATCTGTTGGCTTTGGCAATGATAGTAGTCAGGTGTTCTGTCCAGACAGTGGTTACCATGGATCCTGATTTATAGATTCTCCCTGCTACTCCTCCCCACCTTTTACCCTTGCCAGAACAATCAACACCAACACCAATCATGTTCCCTTTTGTGGGTGGGTCTTTAACCCATGGTTATCATTTCTCAAGCTTTTCCATCAATCCTACTCTGGATTGAAGGCAGTGACCAATGCCTGGGCGGCGGAGGGGAAGGGGCTGGCTGGCTGGCTGGGAGAACGACTGCTACAGCACCCATAAGATCAGCAGTGATGAATGACAAAGAACTGCCATCTTATCAATATACAGCAGAAACATATTAGATTTTATATAGATAATACGTAATTTCAGTTTAACATTTATCTATCACGTTTTTATAAAAGTCAGGATTACTCGTTCTGTCTCTATGTTTTCACCATATTACATTTTTGAAAATTGTATGCAGCAAAGTATTAGAATCCTGTTTGTATGTATGACCTATTTAACTAGGGTATGGAGAGAAGGTAATCTGTCACAAACACACACACAAACTTCTATTCAGTGAGTTAATTTCTGAAGGGGGGGATGACTATATCTTGATCAAGTTTCATTCTTATGATTAAATGTTGATACTAGAAAGGGTCTTGCAAGCAATGCAACAGCCTCTCATCCTGTCCATTGTTTTTTTCGTACTGTCCTCTATTCCTTAAGTCATCTCACTCTCTCTCTCACACACCCACACACACACACACACACACATGCTGCCCCCTTATGTATTAAACCAGGTTGGGTGAAATGGAAGTAAAATAGCAGAAGAAAGGAAACAAGAAGCAATAATTTTGCTTTTCTCTCTCCCACCATTCTTTTTAGCATTAACACCCACACCCACCCAGTTAGACAGTATTTAATAAGTGCACATCCATTTGATTTGATTCTCCTATCCTGTGATATTTTCAGACAAGGTCTTTATTGTACTATCACATTGTTTCGTGGAATGGAATTTTACAGGAGAGCCATGCAATTGCCATTCTTTTTATCAATAAAATAGGTAAAATAGGTAATAATTGCAGCATGATAGCTACAGCCAGGATGATATATATATATAGGCCATTAAAGTTAAGATAAGTAGCTAATAAGCCAGGAATTCATACGGAACATGAAACTAGACATTCATACTAAGGTTCAATTAGTTAACAGGCTATATTTAAGCAGTGCAGTAATATCCATGGGATGATTTATTTATTGATATTGATATTTCCATGCATGCGAGATTTAATCTCTGGGTTCCACCGGCCACCCAAAGTGGAAAAAAACCTTGATGAGTTGCTACAAAGCCAATATGGACATTACCAATCTACTTAACCTGGTTCTTTCCACATGCAGGAAGCTATTATCTTACATCACCTTTAACTAACCTTACAATTCTCGTAATTCCCAGTTACTTTAGTGACTTACATTGATGTACTCCTAGCAACCGCAATTCGTATTTTATTTTTCAGTACTGAAGGCAAGATTCTCCACCTACTTTCAACAAGATTTTTTTAAAAGAATGAAACGAATTTTCTCTGAGTTATATGTTAGACCCAGTCCTTTCTTTAAAAAGCTTCATGCTGGGTTGTTAGCACTGCCTATTAGAATAGAATAGAATTCTTTATTGGCCAAGTGTGATTGGACACACAAGGAATTTGTCTTAGTCACTGCAAGACAAAAGCCTTGGAACAGCAGGTAAACATATAAAATATGTTTCAGACATGAAATATAGAAGTATTCTGAAAGATTGTGGGGAGGGAGGGACATTACTATGATGCAGAAGTTCTGGAAATAGTGATGGCTCCACATTCAGAGTTTGTCTTGGATATAGAAAGCTTAGCAAACAGGTTCAGGCTAGTTAATGAAGACCATTACCAGGTTGGGCTGCAAGATCAAGGAAAGAACTCATTGTGAGGCTAAAGTGAATCTGATGCTAAGCGTACCATTTAAAAACGCTATGATGGGGGTAGTTATTTTTAGATAGCTCTTTAATAGTTACCATGGAGAAATGGGCGAGAAGTAGTGGGATTTCACTGGGACAACAGGACCAAGTGTGACATCATCCCCTTGTCCTCCTCAGGAACAATAGCAACAACCAAAAAATGTCCTCCAAAGGTAAGATCTCTCCCAAGCTAGGGATTCCAGTTCTTTACACAACATTTTGGTTTTCCAGACAATTGTTGTGAAAGTAAGGACAAAGGCAGTATTTTTTCCCCTTTAATTATTTTTTTCTGGAAAGAAGAAAAGAGAGATGGAAGAAATGATGGGAAGATGTATAAATGGAAAGTTTTAACGATTTACATGATCTGAAGAGAAACCAGAGAAAATAATATCCGAATCTCCTGTAAAATTATATGAATGAAGCAAAAAGGTTATATGATAAAAGTTTTGTCGGGAAGCACCTTGTTTCCATCGAAATCTATTAGTTTATAAATAAATGGTGCAAAATATCCTTTCCAATTATTCTTCCTCCTAATGGAATCTCAGGTAAAATCAGGAATCCTGACGCTCCTAATTACTCAAAAAAACAACAACACCAAGGCAAATATGTGCTTGCCTATGTTGAACTTCTATTTTTCTGTGTCAATAGTTGGCAACCCTAACAGAATAAATTACTCAGCTTTCCTTCCTCTGTGACTTTTAGCTCCTGCATCTGTGCTACTCTGACAGATATGGATTTCATGATACTCCTTTTTTTTAAAAAAGATCATATTTGGTTTTATTCTAAACTATTGGGTCAGTTAAGCACAAGATAGTTAATAAGATCAAGCCAAGATATGGCCCTGGTTCATATCACAATTAAACTAGTACCTGAAAGAGAAATTTAAAATGTTAATGGCAGGAAGGCATTGTGACAGCAAAGATGGTTAAGAGTAAAGGAAGATAATCTATTTTGGAAATCAATAAATGAGAACAAGTTCTCAGATGGCCACAAGCAAACAGCCTGAGAGGCAAGTAGAAACCACCACTCTAACCCAAAAGAGGTTTTAACTTATTACTAATGAGAGCACCTTCTAGTAATGGCCAGTGACCAGAAAACCAAAGTGATGATGTTGCCCCCAAAATTAAATCAGCTATTGGGAGAAATGAAATATAGCATGTTAAGAGTTTCAAATATTTGAGGATGGTGCTTCAGGCCACAGATACATAGAAAAAGTGTATTTATTGCAAGCACAAAGGAGTACAACAGCCATAGTTAAGTTAACCTGGAAAAATGCCTATACGCAGGTATTAAATTTTTTTGTAGAAAACCTGTGGCCCAATAGGTAGTCCTTGACTTACAACAGTTCATTTAGTGACCATTCAAAGTTACAACAGCACTAAAAAAAGTGACTTATGACACTTTTTCAATTACGACCTTTGCAACACCCCATGATCATATGATCAAAATTCAGATGCTTGGTGACTAGTTCATATTTATGACCATTGCTGTGTCCCAAGATCATGTGGTCCCCTTTTGTGACCTTCTGACAAGCAAAGTCAACAGGGAAGCCAGATTCACTTAACAACCAGGTTGCTAACTTATCAACTGCAGTGATTCACTTAACAACTAGGGCAAGAAAGATTGTAAAATGGGGCAAAACTGTGATTGTAAGTTGAGGACTACCTATATTTTATGGTCAATTGTGAAATTTGCCCATTAGAAAATCACTTGAGACATACAAGCAATGTATCTGATGTAACTCCTAGAATGGAAGCAGAGCAACAATAAAAAATGGATGTGGGGGCAGCTGTTGGCTTAAATGCCCCCTTTTCCCCATCAAGACTTATTACATTATTCCTAACTTGGGACAATGTCCAAACTACCTAAAAGAATCTCACCCAGATATTTATCTCATTATTGCCATGGTTTCAGATGCCACCTGGTGATAACAACACTGTTTATATTACTGGGAGTATAACTGAAAGATCAGTGAATAGGAGATGGTCATAATTTAAGCTTATAATATCTGGTCTGGTTTACAAAAATAACAGAATACCATGGATTATATCACTGAAATTAGAAATGAGATTGCTGGTTTTAAGTACTCTCTGATATTAAGAATATTTAAAAAAATATTTTTATGCAATAAATCTGATTTCACTTATGCTCCAAATGCAGACCTGAAATAAAGAAATAAAAATTGCAAATAATATAGTGTGAGTTTCTGGTAACATAAATCTGAAAGGAATGCAGAAGCAATGGGCTCCAAACCCCTCTTTGCAGATATGCTGATTTGGAGAAGTTCTTTCCGCAAGAGTATTCAAAATAAAAACTCCCATAACTGCAATCCCAAGCAACACATTTAAAAATCTGCCACTTTATTATATTGCATATACCGATTTGGGCCTTCACTGGTTTAGGACCACATCTATAAAAACTCTGGAGAAGGCTGCAATCCTGGGAAAGGTAGAAGGAAAGAGGAGAAGATGTCAAACAGCAGTAAAATGGATAGACTCAGTTACAATAGCAATGAGTGCACCATGAAACAGCTGAAGGCCTCGGCGAGGGACAGAAAATCATGAAAAGAAATCTATGTGGTCACTAAGAGTTGACTGCATGCAACTTGATGGCACATAAGCAATCATCAAGCAAGCAATGTAAGCTGTTTGAATCTATGTCACAGCAAATGGCCAGCATAGCCTTTCCCACCCAGATGTTCTGTGTTGGGGATGTTGGAAGACACAAGAGACATTGCAGTTAAAAGCATCTGGACAGCGACATGATATGGAAGAATGGACTCCAGGACTCAAACTGCAAATATTTATTTAAACTATTGAAAAGGGCACACAAATGAAGGTACACAAGATTCTTGAACTGAAGTGGAATATTGAAGAAACAAAGACAGGAACAACTATGAAAACCACTTCAGGAAACCTAATAAAAAACAGGAGATGTCCAAGATAACTGTGTGCTTGTCCATTGATTATTGTGGTTTGTTTTTCAAAGTAGGGAAAGTGGCCAAGTGTGCATGTTCCAGTTGTAGAAAATGCCTGGATTACATATTCCTCTTACCCTGGAAGCACATGAAATAACAGCACAACATTCTCTAAAGCAACCAGAGTCAAAGATCACATGTATAAAAGCACAGACATTCCTGTACTTTGAACAAAATATAGCACCTAAAAGACTGAAGCAATGTAATGAGACTCCTCTTCACATTATACATTCACTTGATCCTACATTTTCTTCTATACATATACTTTATTCTATTCTGATTTATTGTGTAAATAAGGGGAAGGGGATAGAAAGTATCTATTCTACTAAGTAGCAGAATAGATTTGTTGAATACAACTCAATAAAATATTATACTATAACACTCCATGGGACATGATGCTGATGAAAGTCTGTTTATACAACATAATTATAACTGCCTTTCAGGAAGAGTGTATAACTTTTTAGGGGCTGACAACATGCTTGGCTTTCAAATGGCATGCTGTTTCCAAGATGAAGTAGTGTTGGTAGGACAAGGAAAGAGATAAATTTGATTTAATTTAAACTTAAACATAGTTAAAATGGATTCAATAGACTATATGATTATTCTTTGTACACTTATCTTTTTTTTTACTTTTTCACATTACAAGTGATAATTTGACAACTAATTCAGAATGGATTAAATGGCCACAACGTCTACTTATACTCAAAAGTATGTGTAATACAATTTGTTGATGGGTCGGTGTTGGCTACAGATTTGGACATGGTCCCCCCAGTCCCTTTTGTTGTTGTTAGTTGCAAAGTTGTGTCAGACCCATCAGGACCCCATGAACAGCATTCCTCCAGGCCTTCCTGTCTTCTACCATCCTCTGGAGTCTATTTAAGCTCACGCCGACTGCTTCAGTGAATACATCCAGCCACCTCAGTCTCTGTCCTCCCCTTCTTCTTTTGCCCTCAATCTTTCCCAGCACTAGGCTCTTCTCTAGTGAGTTCTTCCTTCTCATTAGGTGGCCAAAGTATTTGAGTTTCATCTTCAGGATCTGGCTTTCTATAGAGCAGTCAGGGTTGATCTCTAGGACTGACCGGTTTGATCGCCTTGAAGTCCAAGGGACTCACAGGAGTCTCCTCCAACACCATAGTTCAAAGCAGGGGTGAAATGCTCCCGGTTCGGTCCGGTTCGGTAGAACCGTTACCGGACATGTGGCCTGGTTCGCCGTAC